>QZCP01000278.1:5412-50800 GCA_003956705.1 Brevipalpus yothersi | reverse complement strand
GAGAGAGAGAGAGAGAGAAATAAAAAGTGCGAAGGATGCAAGACATGTATGAAAAAGTTTTGAAAGTATATTCCTTTTAAGGTGATCAAAATTAAGAAGAAGTAGAAAAAAGAAATATTTTATGAAATATATATATATATATTCATCATGTGAGAAGAGAATAGTATGGACACAAAAAAGAATGATGATTAAGATTGATGGATAAGAGAAGGGAATAATAATTTCTGTGGTGAAAGGATTGAAAAAGAGAGAGAGAGAGAGAGTAAAAAAATAGCTGAATAACAATAGATTTTTTTACAATACCAAGATACACATGTCTATGGAAAAGATAGTGGAATATAAATATGAACGTGTTTTCCTTTTTTTCTAGTGGTACATATTTTTCGACTTTGAACAAAATCAAATGACATTCTTTCTGGAACATGATAGAGTAATGGAAAAAATATCCATCTCGATAATTGACGAGAGCTGTATACACAGGGATGTGGATCATAAGATTCCGAGATGATTTGAGCAGTAATATCATTTTTCAATGATCCATAGCCTAACTCATTGAGCTCTTCTTGATCTTCATCCAATTGAATTGGCTTGCCATTTACCAATTATTGATAGATGATAGGCCTTATTGGAGTTGAATCATCTTGCAGAACGAGGTTCTATTTTCCCATGCCTATGGGAAGGGGAAGTGTGAAAATGTGATTTGATCATCACATACAAACACACACACTTTCTTTCTTTCCAGCAGTCTTACTTTCCAGGATTCATGTTCTCAGATACTTTATCTTCCATCAGAGTAACCCTTGGAATGGAAGTTGAGAAAGAGAAAGAGAGAGAGAGAGAGAGAGAGAGAGAGAGAGAGAGAGAGAGAGAGAGAGAGAGAGAGAGAGATCATTTGACATTGAATTTAGGCCGATTAAGAGGGCTTCATCATGTGAATAGATGGATGGAAAAGTTATATTATATTATATTTTCTGCTGCATGAGTATACACACCAGCGAAAACACTCCACTGAACACACGATAGAAGGTAGAGAAAAGTCACTTAATGTTTCCATGTGTATGTGTGCTTCAGTGTGGGAATGAATTTTTCGGAAGAAATATTATAAGAGCATGAAAGAAAGATCAGAATAACAATGAAAAATGAATCTTGATGCAACAATAACCAGCGTGTTAACGTGTGAGTGTATATAACATTGAACAACAGCTCTCTCTCTCTCTCTCTCTCTCTCTCTCTCTCTCTCTCTCTCTCTTTCTTTCTTTCTTTCTTTCTCTCTCTTAACTGATGTGCTAGCTGATTATTCGAGTCAAAAAATTTGAGGCCACTTTTAGAATATCTTTTTCGAGCTTCTTCGACTACCTTCAGAATTTTCAGTTGATTATCGAATACTCGACGAGAGAGAAAGAAAGAGAGAGAGACGACAAAAGGTCATAATATACGATTATATGTATGAATAATCTAGCGATGAAGATCGATTTCGGTTAATTTTTTAACAGGCTATATTCGATATCTTGAGGAGATGAGAGGAGGAGAAAATTCAATTATATTTCTTGTGGGATTTTTCCATTGATGAGAACCGTTATCTCCTCTTTCAATGTTGGTGTATGGCATGAGTGTAAAAGTGAATGCTCGGTGAGAGCATCGTTTGTAATGGGTCATATTAAGATGATTGTCAAGAGTTCAGATGAAGATAGATTCAACATGAGGCCAGAAAGTCAACAGTGAAGAGGGTAAGAAGGAGAAGAAAAGGATAGAGTATAAGAGAGAGTAAGAGAGAGAGAGAGAGAGAGACCAAAAGAAGAGTCAAGCAAAAGCCAATAAAAGCTATTTTCGAATCATCATCATGATAAGTGTCATGAAGAGAGAGAAAAAACTTTCTAAGTTAGAGGTAAATTGATATGAAGAAAAAGATGAGCCTATTTGACTCTCATTAGATCAACTAATTTGCACTTTCAGCACTCAAGGCACATTCAGAAGAAAATGATGCATCAGAGGCCCAATATAATTTATATAATTCAGAGGCTACCAATAAATTCGAGATTGATTGATGAAAACAATTCTTCAATCAACTCAAATCATTTGTTTTACTTGTTTCCATTAGATTTTATGACAAAACTTTATGTAGCGAAGGTCAACCGGGCCCAATTTGAAACAATTGCGAAGAATCGAGCGTATTTATGGGAATAGAAACTCAAATTTTTCTCTATCATTTCTCTTTTCATCTCAACCAAAATTTATGCATAAGTTCACTACGATGAATTGGAGATCAATCGCCTCCGTTTCAGTAGAAGGTCTTTTATACATACATAATATTGTAATGAATGTGTGTGTGTGTATGTACAAACATTTTTTCTTTCGATCAGATAGAAACATTCAAACTTATCGCCACCTTCTTGATCACTCTAATCACCCTTGTGATATTGACTTTGACACTCATATAAATCCACCACTGATCAGCAACATGATCTTGAATTACCGTTATACACAACCATCAACCATACACCCACCCAAAGGTCACCTCAAACGGCGTCCATTTATCCATTTATCCATCATTCTGATGACCACTTCCTCCCGCTTACACACACACACACTCTCTCTTTTAGCTTCAAAAAGATACTGATTACAGGGAATATCTATAAATTTCCACTAACACACACACACAAGCTCACATAAATTTTTCATGATATATAATACATTGTAGCTCATGTTGTTCAGCAGAAAAAGCGAAAAATTTTCGATTTTTGTGTCGAAATCGTCCTTCCAGCCTACTGAACGATCGACCCATCATCCAAAAATTGAGCCGTGCTCAGGGAAAAATGTGTTCACCCACAAAAGTTATTACTTATTCTCTACCATTGCGAATGATAAGTTTCTTTCTTCATCTCTCTCTTTCTCTCTTTCTCTCCAAAGCTGATTGATCAAAAATTCTTTTAAGCTTGCATTGTATATAAATGCATTATCTATCTATCTATCCAGAATGGGTTATGGTTTATACAATTCTTTTTTGCAACTCTAAGCATTTTGTATCCTTCAATCGGATTTAGTAAAGCATGGTTGAATTAATGTATCAAATGAGAGAGAGAGATAGATAGAAACACGATTGATGTTCATTCGGTAACAATTTGATGCAACCTTTTGCGATGATAGAATTTTTATTGCATCGTCAACAAAGTTTTATTGGGCTTTATTTTGGCTGGATCAGAAGAGTAGCAAAAGAATTCAATATACATATACTCTCAATTGTTTTGCTATAGTAGTGGTAGTTGTAGGGAAAGTTACAATGAATGGGATTACACTTGAAAATTGTATGAAAAATTTTTCGATTAATGAAGAGGAAAAATTTTCTCTCTCTCTCTTTTCTTGCGAAATGAAAAATCGTTCCTCTTGATATCGTCACCCAAAAAGTACGATGCTACGATATCGGTAAATGAGGAGGACATTAAGTCATTCGGTTTGTAGTGTAAAAATTTCATTCTCATGGCATCAGTAGAATTGGTCAAGAATAAGTATTTCTCTCTCTCTCCTTGTGACACCATATCAGACACCTTGGCTAGGGTTGAGAGGACTTGGTGTCGTAATGAGTGACACAAATAATTGAAATTTTTAGAAAAATTTTCTTTTTCTTTCACTTCTTCTTCTTCTTGAGTATCTGACTTTCATTCTTGAATTGCTCATTTGATTTCATCACTGTTCTGATTTTAGATCGATCACACTTGATGTGTCATCCTTGCTCAGGTAACGCTGAATGCTACTGAGCTCATCAGCAGATTCAAAAAACCGTTAAAATTTTTTTGTGTCCATTCGAAAAACACAAGTCAAAGTTTAGATTTCCATTTGGCATGTGACTTAAACGGTATATGTTTTGGAGAAAAAAATTTATTTTGATGAGCTAATATAGCGTATACCATCAGTAGTGACCATCAAACTTTTTTTTTCTCATTATGATTTAGAAGCCTTTAATCATTCGATTTCAATCAACATCCAATTGATGAGCGAAGAGAGAGAAAGAGAGAGAGAGAGATATTCAGGTAAGTGAGGGTGATTTCCAGTTAATTAACGCAAATCGTCATCCTGATTACGTTGAATTGGCTCTCAGATTTCGATAACTAGCCGAATGATACATGCTACTATTTTTTTAGTCACTGAATCCATCACAAATGGATGAAGAATCGTTCTGTTTTGAATTTTTTTCTCCCTCCCTTCATGATGGACAAAATTGGAATCTCACTCTTTTTTCCGATCATAGTAGTCTCTCCCTCTTCTCTCTCTCTCTCTCTCTCTCTCTCTCTCTCTCTCTCTCTCTCTCTCTCACCATTATCAGGAATGCCAGAAAAACATCACCATCAATTTCGAATCGAGTTGAAAACATTGAAATCATCCTATCCTGAAAATATCATCTTTCACGTTGACTGGTCTGATGATCATGGCTCATTGGTTTCAAGTTTTTGTCTATCATATCGAGATGTATTAATATATTCATATGTTATGTTCAAATCACTTCACCAACAAATGAATCAAATAAGTTAATGATGGTACACGAGAAGAGAGAGGGAGAGGGAGGGAGAGAGAGAAAGAGATAGAATTATCAAATAACTGATGGACATTAACCTTCTGCTTAAGACTAAGCGATTGATAATTGTTCATTGATAGCTTTTTTTCCGATGAAGAATACAAAAATGTGCATCGAATAGCATTGAATTTGAACACTCTCCACACCAGAAAAGATTCGATCAGCTTTCGAGGTTCTCAAGGTACGGTGTTTGTCGATTGAGATTGGGTCGAGTGAAAAATGTATGTTTGATGGAAACTTTGAATGATAGCATGTTCAATTTCTCATCTGATGCTGATACGATCATTTTTTATTCCACAGAAGACCATGATCATGTTTACAGCTGATAAATTAATAGCTAATCGTTTTGATGATCAGAAATGGAAGATTATTCTCATTTGCACTTCCTTTGGGAAAGAAGATTGAAAAATTCGATCTTATCTGGTCTCATGAGTCGCTATCTTGTTTATTTTGGCTTTATAATCAATGTTTTGGTGGAAGTTTGTGAATCAATCGAACACAGATTTGATGAATCAAGCAATTAATAAGCAAAATGATTTGGGATGGAAAGTATTGGAATAAGAAGCTGTTTTGACTATCATATATGAAGAGGAAAACATTCTCTCCTCAGTTGTAACAATTTTTAGATCAAAGTATTTGAAGTATTTGAAACTTGAAGCCTGTCCTTAAATTGGAATCAAAGCTTTGGAATGAATCATGTTGAATTTCTCCCGATTTGAAAAACATTTTCTTATGATTGAAATAAATGCTCATGGAATCTCAAGCATAAGCTTCGAAAAACACCATAATTTGTCTAATTTTTCTTCTTATTCCAAAATTACCCCCTCACAAGTGCAGTTGATTATTTTCAACTATCAGAACAACGGAATATTTCAAAGGTAGAGCATCACAAAAGTGTTTTCTCAGTGTTTTTAAAGATGATTATAAGACAAAAAAAAGATAAAATTGCATGTTACTTGCAAGGTCTTGTTTCAGGAACCTGATTCACCAGTCCATTGAAATATATATTTTGACTGTTTTCATGGTGGAGAAAAAAGTATTGCTTACATGTGGCAAAAGTTTGAGGAAACTTTATGTAATCACACCTCATGAAAATTCTTCCTGGAAGTTGGGGCTGAATACTTCTCTCAGAATTTTCTCCCCAATATATTGTTAATCTTGCAACTGTTGCTAATATTGCTGTTTTTCCTGTCCATTCTACAATTATTGAAACATATCTCATGGCAAGATGTGATCAAAAAACTTGCAGTGAACATAGTTCATGTGATAAGAAGCTGAAAATCTAAATCTAAATCAAATGCAATTCTTTCCAATATATTCTTGCTATCTCATTCACACGTACACAATGGGAATTGAGAAGATTAGATTGGAATCTTATGTATTGATAAGTCAGGAATTTGTTGAAGAATCTGGTTGAACAATCGTAACATTTCATCGTAGCCTTATTGATATGAAATCGAAAAATTTTGTTGCTCATGAATTGGAGGAATAAACTTGAACATTTTGAAAAACAATACATCAATTACAATGTTGATGTATATTGAAAAGTGATTAGTGATCATTGTAATGATTTAAACAACAAAAAAATATTTCCCCATGAAGCTAACCTAACATGCTGTACATGAATGGAATTACGAAATGAACTTATCGATTAATTTACTTCTTATGTCCTCGATTTTCCACCCAACAGCTCATGTTGTGAAGAGAATACAAGTGACTTATGTAGATTCTTGAAGCATCTCAATCCTAAATCAATTCACTCAATGATCATTATTGGGAAATACCTTTCATCACTTCACTTCTATCAATCAGATTTCATCATAACATTCCTCTGACGATAGAGAGAAAAAGAATATCTTATCCACTCAGATGTGATATATGCTTGTTCAGAATACATGCATGAGTGTGTGTGTGCAAATGAATAATAATATTCGATCAGATGAAAGTCCTCAAATTGATTTGCGAACGTTATAAGTGAACAGCTCTCATAGCATTATTGAATAAAGTCAAAAGGGTAAGTAAATCTTTAAGAAAGTTCAAAAAATATCACTAATTAACCGAATTATAATTGAACCACACATGCACACACATACACACTCATAATCGGTATGCATGCGAATTATATACAAATGAACTTTCACTGTTTAACTTAAATAAAGGAGGTAAAACAGTGAAATCATACTGTTGGACACTCATTTATTTTCATTTCATTTGTTGATTAACATTTCAACCAACTTTTCTCTCTCTCTCTCTCTCTCTCTCTCTCTCTCTCTCTCTCTCTCTCTCTCTCTCTCTCTCTCTCTCTCTCTCTCTCTCTCTCTCTCTCACTCACTCATATCATAACGGTACATAGTTCATTGATGATTCGAAAAGGCTGTTGGGCAATCGTTCATTGACTGAGATAGATAGAATCGCCTCTTCTTCTCTTTCACTCTTATTTCAATCTTTTTGCCAGATAATTGCCTTCATGATGATGATGATCTAAATTTACTCCACTTTCGGTAAGGCCACTTTTTTTCGGATGATTTTTTCCTTCTCCCATAAATCTCAAACCCAGTTTCCGATTCATGGAGTCCAGGCCATCATCATCGTCATTCGCCGTTCAGTTGAAAGTGGCATTCTGGTTGATGTTGAACACACACATACGCGTATTGTATATAAAAATACTTATCTGAACGTTTTTTTTCCTTTCATTTATTGCTCTTGTTCTTGACTCTCGATTTCGAGAGCGAATAGAAAAAAACTTATTCAACTCTCTCAGATACATACACACACACATATATATAAATATATATATATATACGTTTCTATTCATCGAAGGGTCAAAGTTCATCGTGAGAATTCAAGTGATAGAGTTAGAGATAGAAGGAGAACCATTAACCTGAAGAGAATAAGGAAAATTGCCCAAAAAAAAATTTTTTGGACGTGAATAATAATAACTAATTTACTTTCAATTTCTTTCTCTTCTTCTTTTTCTTCTCCACTCATTATGAGGGCATAATTTGAAAGGTAAATTTATCGCTCATTTTTGAACAATAATTGAGTGAAAAATTTTCTCAATTAATTTAACATGTGTATTTTCTTTCTCCTTCATTTTGTATTGGGCCAGTAATTTTTGTTCACCCTTTTCTGTTTTGGTCAACACATTGTACCACGTGTGTAGATGAACTTTATCATGAAGTATGAGGTGTATTAGCAAGTGTGTTTTCCAATCAAAATAATGAATCAGTTGTGAACGTGATTTATGGATAAGAAAGTGGGAATAGCGAAAGAAAACATTGAATATATACAGAAAACATCATTCAAAGCATGATCTTGAAAAAAGATGGATTCTCTCTCACTTTCTCTCTCTCTTTCGTTACATTCACATTTTCCTCAACTGATCATAACAGCTACATGGCTGAACAAAGTTTGGGTATCAAAAAAAGTTAGCCCGGTCAAACAGTGAACATATACCAAGTAGAAAGAATGTTGGAGACAATTCTCAATGTTATCCAACTGATAGGTGTGTGTATGTGGGTATCTGTATGTGTTGAAAGTTCGGATGGATACACAACTGTTCCAATGTTACATCGTGAATGCAACAAACTTCCCTGATCGATTTGAAATTACTTAATTCGTTTCTAATTCTTATTGACTAGAACTCTATCTCGCCAACATGTTACTCGTCTACACACGTTTTGAATACAAGCTTAATTTGCATTGGAATGTACACATCTTTTCTCTCTATCTCTCATTTGCATATTTTCTCTCAGACTTCAACTATTACTACTGAACCAATTTTAGAGTGGAAATGAAGAGGCTGCCAGAACAGTTGTTGTTATTGAGACAGAGTTTCTATTTGAGAGTACAAATTTAAAACGAAGAGAGAGAGAGAGAAACACTTGACAACGATGATGAAGTAAAGTAGTTGAGCTAAAATGAATATCAGATTTAAGATGTTTACATGGAAGAGAGAGAAAACTTATCATCTTGCACTTGAGATAAATTTAAGGAGCTCAGCTTAATGAGTGTCCATAATGAAGAGAAACTGTAGATGGAATGTACTATGGTAATCGAGTTGAATGGTTTGTATTGATGTGTATATATATACACACATCTCATCACATCCATGTGAAGATGCTGGATAAAAGGGAAAGAGAAAAAAAGAAGAGAGATCATCGACAAGTATTTGAGGTGTAAACTTTTGGAACCAAAAAGAAAAAGAAAAATATTTTTCCACTATATCGAGCACACGAGTTAAATCGGTGAAATAGCTAAATAAGTGATCAGATGAACGAATCAATTGAATGATGGATATAAAAGAACGTGAACAGTGAAAGTTTTAATCCACATCAGTATAATGGCCAAAAATATATAAATATATATATATATACACACACACTTTCCTGAGTCAATTGAGTACAGTCTGGAAAAGATGATTACCGGCTACAGTTGATTTTCTCACAGCCCAATTGAGTAGAAGGCTTTTTTTGTTCCCATTTTGTGTGTGTCTGTATGAGAGCAAGTTATCATTCATACACATTATGCCAGAATTCATTCATTTACGCTCACTTGTATTCATGATTTGATTTCAAGAACAATGATGGAAAATTTGATAATAATAATCATGAAGATGCTGATGATCAAAAGTCTGTCTCCTTCTCTCTCTCTCTCTCTCTCTCTCTCTCTCTCTCTCTCTCTCTCTCTCTCTCTCTCTCTCTCTCTCTCTTCCTCTTTGTCCACCCACAGCCACCTCCTCATCTTATCATCATTAGCATTTGTTCCATTATTATTCTTCTTCTTCTTTACTCTTTTGGCTTAAAAGTGTACTAAAATGAATTCCCTTAAACCAGTCAAGTGATGAACAGTTGGCAGGTCGATGGCCCAATACATTGCATTCACTTTTTTTTCGGGAGTAGTGATAGTGATAGTGTAAAAAAGAACGTGGTACTGGTGGTGATGGTTGTGGTGGTGTATAGATATATGTTCAGATGGGCCAACGACCTGGTTTCGATCGTTGACATAATTTTCGAATAGTACATGATAGAGAGCAATGAAAGAGAGAGAGGGAGAGAGAGAGAGAGAGAGAGAGAGAGAGAAATCGAGTAACCAAAATTTTTCCCTTTCTTCATCATGATCATCTTCATCGTTCATCATCACATCGTTTCTTTTTCTTCTCCTCATCTTTTCATCTCATTCGAATTTCTTATATAATACTACTCTCCATTCATCGAATAGTATTCCAAAAAGAATAAAACTCGATGCTTTTGCTCTCTCTCCTTATATTTGCATCTTCTTCTCCTTTTCTATTTTGTCTCTCCATTTCTCTCATCAACATGCTGCAATACACACAAACTTTCCGTAAGAATGACCTTTCACACTCTCTTATTCTAAGGTCACTACTCTTATACTTTTTATAACTGTGCCAATGAACCTTCAACCAACAAAATCGACGTTCTTGCATGGATGAAGAGAGGAAGAAAGAGAAAGAAAGAGAGAGAGAGCATCGAAATCTTGATCAAAGCGCGCCAGAACAAGTCACTATTTTATCCTCTCTCCTTCCTCAGCCGGTCCTCAACTATCATCATCAAGATATAAATCGACAGAATTTATGCTTGCTTCCAAATTTTCTCTCTCCATGAACTAAGGTGAAAAGAGAGAGAGAGAGAGAGAGAGAGAGAGAGAGAGAGAGAGAGAGAGAAAGAGCAAGAAAAAGTGGCAAAATAAGATGAGAAAAGAGCGAGTTTTCGAATTTTGAAGTATGCATTCAGACACGCGTTTAAAGTGAAAACATTATCGCTAAAAATGAAGCTTAAATTTTTTGAGAACTCTTCAAAACAACTTCTCTGAGGAAATAGGGAGAGAGAGAGAGAGAAACTGTATATATTTAAGTGTGTAAGTGTATTAAGTCAGTAAGTCAGTTTGTTATTCAGAGCTGTATGGGGCTGCAAGGGTAATTCTACTCATTAGCATGTTTAAGAGAAGGGCAGAGAGAGATGAAAACAAGATGAGAAGATGAGGAGAAAAAAAATTCTGAGGAAAAGATTCATCTCACTCTCTCTTCTCTCCCTACAGCTCTCTTCCTCTCTTGCCCTCCTCTCCTCCACCCCCAAGCCCCTTTCTCTCTCTTCTCTCTCTTTTTTTTGTGGGTCACTGTGTCACACCTCCTTTCTACTGATTTTTTTCTTCTTTCTCTCTTTCTTTTTCTCTTCAACCACACCGAGTTATGTTACGGACTTCAACTAGCAGCTCGGCAATCAACAGTCAATTAATGAGCCTCTGACGGTATTAGAGAATTAGACTCACTGAACCTATGGGCTGTTGGAAAAAAAGATGGGGATAGAAAAAGCGCGAAAAGAGAAGAACAGAAAAAATATTGACCAGAAAAATAATGTTGCATGTCTAATACCTCTGGATTCTCGGGAAGAGAGAGAGAGAGAGAGAGAGAGAGAGAGAGAGAGAGAGAGAGAGAGAGAGAGAGAGAGAATTTCTGATTGCCTGGAAGAGCATTAGAGAAGTTTTTCTTCTCTCTTCCTTTCCATGAAAACGCACAGTTTTCTACTTTTTCACTGTAAACTTTCGACTGGTTCCAAGTTCTTGCGATCGAAAATGGTGATAAACTTGGAACTGAAAAAGAGAGAAAGAAAGAAAGAAAAAAGAGAGAGAGAGAGAGAGAGAAAGATGGAAGATAATTTTTGGCTGGACCATGACTTAATGTTGAAAGGAGAGAAGAAGATGAATGAAATATTAGTGAACTCATTCTCTTAATGAATTTAGACGATATATTCTGAAACTTTTTCTTGCTTTATTATATATACACCCACAACCATCAAGCTTTGTTGATCATCTGGGTTGGTTGTCTTTCTCATCCTTTCCACCTTCGCCTCAACATTGCCAATCTTTTTCCAATGAGATTATGCAATTGATTATTCAATTAGAATGAATAATCTCACATATGCACTCGGTTAACAGTGATCATTGCCATTCTTAGTAAATTTTATGCAAATTAGCAGCTTCATGTAACTGTTCATGATGATCAACGACAAGTTCATTGACCAGCATCACAAAAAAAGGTTGCTTTCAACAATCGAGTCGAGTTGTGACTCGAATCAAGCATACACTAATAAACACTCACCAAGACGTTGGCATTGCCCAAAAAATTTTTGATTATTGTTTACCTTAAATTCCTAAAATAACTTCAATAACATTAAATAGTACACCATTTGATTACGATTTGACACCGAAAATTGCTTCCAATTCCAATTGGTGCTTTTTTTCATCATTTAAACCCGCTCAACATGTCAAGGCCATTCATCGGCATATTGTAAGAGCATTTCCAATGTTAAGGAATGAAATTGAAGGCAGATTAAAGAGAGAAAATACTTTCTCTTTTGATAATCAGCTGGCCCATAATTCATTTTTCTCTCAAACTGGACATTTCAATTTTCTAGCAATCAATGAAAATACTTTAATATTCGACTCTTTTCTCGATCTTTACCGCTTCAATTTCCTTCTTCAAATGGTCATTTTTCCTCCCTTTCGATATATATTTATATATACATTACAGGAATCGTTCGAATTGATATGAATATTTTCAACAATCACATAATCCAATCGGAAATTATGATCAATCTTTCGTTTTCCCCCTGAAACAATACCGTATCATAAAACTGTTCACTAATGATTCATTAAAAAAACTATCATTCTCACTGTCTTGCCATGTCTATTCCAGAATAGTATTGAAAAAGAACCGAAATGATATTATTACCACTTACGATCAAGAGTAAATAGCTGTAAAAACAATTTTCTGGTGGACCAGTTGGTTCCAATCTTTATCATTTTTCTCTCTTATTTTTTCTCTCTCCATCATCTATCTGATGCCGCAAATATGTGTGTGTGTGTTACAAATAATAATAGTAGTTAGTATTTCTTAGAAAGAAAATGGAATGATAGAGTTAAATTGAGTTGTTGATGAGACCTTGGTTCAGCTTGTTTTGTCTCTCTCTTTCTCTGACTTACTGAATCGTCAAGGCTAGTAGGACACACACTTGAATGCCTTTCAACCAGTTTACTTAAAGGATCAATTTTTTTATCACATTCTTTATTCACCTTTTTTTTCTCTTCTTCATCTCCCGCTTGTCTCTCTCTTTCTCTCTCTCCCTCTCTCTTTCAATGTTACAGTATGTGAAAAATTTTTATCACCCATATACATTAGAGGAACCCTTCTCTTAAAGGAGAGAGAAGTATTCGGCGAAAATATTTCGTAAAGTAACAAGAGGAACAAGAACGAAGTGTCAAAAAGTGTTCAACAAGTTGAACGGACCGGGACACCGTTATGATATGCGTTGTGTGTATCGTTCGAATGTCGTTCTAACGTGCCATTCTCATGAACCATGATCACTCACGCAAGCATACACTTCACCCATATGTGATCACATCCATTTTCCCACTTAATTTTAATGATAATATTAAGATTAACTAATATGAATAGGAGAGTGAATAGGAGATGATGATAACAATAATAGGTTGTTACAAATAGACCAATAATAATAGTAACAACAACCATGAGACAGTGATATTTAGATTGTGCCAATGTTCTCTCTCTCTCTCTCTCTCTCTTTTGATCCTCCTCCCTCCTTTCTTTCTCTTTTTTCTCTTGCCACCCACTTTCATAATCCTTATTTTATCGTCTCGACACACTACTTTTGCCACTTCATCTGCAAATTGTATCAAACAAATCTAATCAATCATGATGAGGGTCGATGCTATTCTAATTCTCTATATAAATGTGATCATGTGTGTTACTTTTCTACTTGGAACACTTAGACTGATATATTGATAGATTGATATTTTCTGGTCACTATTTCGATGTCCATCATCAATTACCCAAAACCCGATGGACATTCATAAGAGAGAGAGAGAGAGAGAGAGAGAGAGAGAGAGAGAGAGAGAGAGAGTTATATAAAGCGATTTGCTTTTTCATATTTTTCTCTTGTTTTTTCTTCCCTTCAATCCCATCAGTATATAAGTGTGTCTAAACTTATCCGTTAATCGTGTCCTTTGGCTATTATATCATAGAATTTTAGGCACCACAATTTCGTAACTCCCTTATTAATGATTCATGGACATAAAATTGTCCATTTGAAAATTGAACTGATCAAAAAGCAGAGAGAGAGTGAACGTTAATCAAAGTCAAATCAAATTCAGCTCATACATGTATAAATAAATATATTAACCTGAGTGAGAAAAAAATCATTTCCCAACAGAATTTATTTATATACAAACTCACATGCACACATTCTCTGTCATTCATTAACTTAGCCGGTAATTTTGTTTCTCTCTCTCTCTTTCTATCCACACTTTTTCCCTGGACTCCAAAAACAAACCCAAGGCTAAAGTGGCAATGAAACCTGAGATATTGGAGGAGAGAGAGAGAATGTAGAAGCTTGAAGTGTAATCACTTCTTTTTCCGCTCATTTCATATTCGATTTGAGTTTCTCATGGAAGCTCAAGAATATATTTATACACACACACACACAAGCAAATACAAATATGTACTTCAACTGTCTTTTTTAACTGTATACCTTTTTTTCCTGAACCATGTAACGTTGGGCACTAAACGAACGTTCATCATGCTGAAGATTCATGGAAATGATATTCCTTCAACCAGCGACACACACACACACACACACTAACACATGTTCATTGTGATACTATTATTAATACTACTGTTTCCCTTGTTTTTTTCGTTTCGATGATGTCCGATCTAGGAAGAGGAAATATTTCAAAATTGTCATTCACCTGTTGGAAACGTCGTTATTTTTCTTTTTTTTCTCCATTATCTATGATATTTTTTCGAAAAAAAGACAGAGATAGTGGAACGATGAACCTATTGCTCCACTTGAGCCTACTCGATTGATCAGCATTTCGATTTTCGTTTATCGGAAAAGTTTCAATAGTTTTGCTGCTCACATTTTTTACTCTCAATGAGAATTTGAGACTATTCTCTTGTAATTTTAGGTACTGAGTAGTGGAGTGAGAATTCTCTATCATCTGTTGCATTCCTTAAAATTGATATAGCTTACCGGGATTGATTGAAAGAAATATAAATGCTCTCAGAAAAGGAAAAAAGCACATAAACTATTTGATAAAATATCAATAACATCTTATGACCGTTTGGCAGCTCAAAGAGTATGGTTTTCCCTCATTTTTATCACTACTGGAAAAGTTCACTCAAGTTCTCATAGAGATTGTGAGGTAATGTGAAATATGAATTGATCTATCATCATGAGGCAGCTAGATCATTAAGATGAATGCTCAAGTGTTATTAGTGTACAAGTGTATATGTCTATTCCACTATCAGGCTATATTAAACCTCGATGATTTTGTTTTCAACACTTTCTTCCATGTTGGCTTTACTCTTGTGAGATCTCTCTCTCTCTTTCTCTTTCTCTGAATCAAATCAAACATCAAATATCAAATCTTCAGTTCAGAGAAAAAGAAATGATTTTGATGAATTTGAAGAGAGAAAGAGAGAACGAATATCGAAAAAAAAGTTACAAAAAAGTGATCAATCTCCTCTGGCAATTAATAGTATTGAATGGAAGCTAAATATTATCGTATTTATCGGGGCGAGAAATATTCGCCCAGAAAATATATTGAAGTGAATGAAATCAATTGAGAAGTTTTTTGATCCAATAGAAAGATAAGTAGAGATACAATAAGAAGTTGGAGGCTGATGATGTACACATTGAGATGATGAGATCAAGAGATGAAAGAGGAGAGAGAATGAAAAGGAAATAAACCTTTGAACCTAAGTAGAGTGGCTGTTTAGAGGTTGATAAGAAATTGTCTTCTAGACAGAGAATCATATCAGTGTCTTGACAATTTGCCTTCTTAATTGTTGTGTGTGTACTGAAGAGAGAAAGAAGAGCTGTGTTGGTATGAGCCTTAAATGTTTATCTATTGCCTGGGCATATATATGTGTAGTGTTGAAAAAACAAGGTAGATGAAAAATAATTGAGTGTCCTAAGCAAGAGAGACTCTCTTAGAATGTTTTCTAATATTAGCTAATAGAATTTTTACATAGACTCACACACACATACACACACACTCATGTTGAGTGATGATGATTGAGGCCGAACTAATCAACTTCATCGCTCGTCTGAGGTAAACATACACACACATTTACAATTAGATACTGGAATTTACTCGACAGCATTATGATTAGTGCTGACTTTATTCCTATGTGAATTTGATACACTTTGTGCTCTTTTTTCTTACTAACAATTGACTGTTAAGAGAGAGAAAGAATCTTCTGGATGCTGAAAAACGAGGAGAGAGTAAAAAGTCAGGAGATGTTAAATTAATACACCAAGAATATGAGATGCTGAGTTTTCAAAGCTGTGGGATCAAGAGAAGGAGGAAATGAATTAATGAGCAAGACCAGATGAAAATGGTGAAAGAGCGGCAAAACGATGAGAGAGAAAAAAGGAAGAACAGATGATAATCTGTGATAATTCAGGAAACTGTGTATAAAATGAAATTGTGTGTGAATAAAATATTCAATTCATAGGATATCTCTCTCCGAGTCTGTACAAATGTTTTCGACAATTGCATGCTGAAGCAGCTAAACATAATTATGACAAACGAAAATTGACAGAAGGAAGAGGAGATGGAAAAAATAGAGACACATTTACCCAGCAAGATCAGTGCCAAAGGAGACACACAAATTCATGATTTAGAATAGAAAATTTTGTTCAATCATGATTATCCATGGCCTATGGCCTGCCTATGGATAGATATCTTTCCCATCACAACCGGCTGCTTCGATACTCGTTCTCATTAGCAGTTTGCCATGATTATCATTTGATAAGCCGATGTCCCAGGACTTTTCACTTCCGCAATATTTGCGTCTGTTTTTGCTCAAACATATTTCATAGACCAGAGAGCAAAGACTCTTTCTCTCTCTCTCTCTCTCTCTCTCTCTCTCTCTCTCTCTCTCGCTCTCTCTCTCGATGTTCCCTTTTTTTTCAACCGAACCAACTTCGTTAATCTGTGTGATTAACGGAATATTAGCGATAAAATATAAGCTTATGATGTAACTGTTGCCATCTGTTGGGAAGTATGAGAGGAGAGAAAAAAATTTTTTTTCGAAAAAGTTTTTTCCTTCATTGAACATTCTTTACCTCTCGATTATGGAGCCTCTGAAATTTGAGATGTATTCATTATCAAATGATGTAGAGTTGCTTTTCAACGTCGTATGATTATTCTCACATTCTTTGCTTCTTGTGTTCACAGCTTATTGAACTTGGGAATAATAATAATAATCAATCATAAAGATATTATTCTGTTAATTGAAATTTTTTCAGTTCTAGCAATTAAAGATGTTTAAGTTATTTGAGAAGGTATCAAAGGTTTGCATTGAACACTGATCGGATGTGATAATTTTGTGTCTTAATTATTTTGGAACAGCATCTCATGATGTTCTTGTTCTGATCAAAACTCATGTCAAGAGGGCAGAATTCCAACTCATCTCAATTATTTATGATAATGATGATTTTTGTGGTTGATTAATTTAGCGAAATTAGTGAAGAGAGAAAGAACCGAGAAAAAAAAGTTTTCACGAATCAAATTCAATAGCCAATGGTAATTGATTAGATGAGTCATAATTGGATAGGAAATTAAAGTGCTTCACTTTGTCTGATAAGTTATTGACATCAGCATCTGCTGTTGATGATCTCGATCGCATACTTTTCGATTACCAATCCCGATTGTAAAGCTCGAGGATCGATCACTCGAGCTCCTGTATCATATGGCTTGCCTCTAGTTGTCTTGTATGATTCAAAATAAGTATATTTATTTATATACACTTGTTGTGGTGTGTTTGTGCTTGATTTAAGATCGTAAAGACAATTGAACAGTCACAATCGAGAGAGAAATGAGACTGATTGGATTGTCGATGCTTTTCTCTTTTCCATACCGATTTTCCTGTTATCTTGGATGGCATGAAAAATAGGACTCAAGTGAAAGAAGAAAAAAATTAACAGAGACAAACAGAAAGTGGAAAAAGGGATGATCATTGGACAATGTGAAAGGATAAAAAAGAGAACTGATCGTATCAACTAATTTCAGTTCATCCCTTTTGTCTCCATGCGAGAGTGATGAAGAAGAATTAGAAAGAGAGAAAGAAGCACCAAATATTTTGCACTCGGTAACAAATCGATGAGAGAGAGAGAGAGAGAGAGAGAGAGAGAGAGAGAGAGAGAGAGAGAGAGAGAGAGAGAGAGAGAGATGATCAAAGTTCCCATCTCTGTATCATGAAAACAATATAAATTATATTCGTCTCTCTCTCGTTCTCTATGATTTTTTTCACATACTCTTCCTCTTGGTTACAATTTGCCCACAGTAACGAGTCCATACAGCATCCTTACATGGAAATATTCAGTGGTAGAGTGCATCGGTAGTGTGATCATGGATGATCTCTATTGATGGAGAACGATGTTGGCCCACATCGTTTTCATCCGTTGACCAATGATGATACAATTTGAAATAGAGTGAAAAAAAAATTCCCAATGGTAATTGGGATCGACTTCTTCCTTTTCTCTCTCTCTCTTTCCCTCTTCTCCTCCTCTTCTGGTAATAGCTATTACAGCGATAGTTACAAATTCAGAGGTGCCAACTTCCTGATTGACAGGCAAAGTAAATGAATAAACACTCTTGATTATAAGAGAAATCTATTTAGCAAAAATGTGCAATACAAAAACAATAGATTGGGCTTCTCTTTCTTCTTCCATCCATTTATTGACAACAAATATTCATCCAGTATCTCTCTCTCCCCCTCAATATATACATACATATAAATAATGCATAAGAAGATATGTATACATATATATCTTCATCAATTTCTTTATTTTCACTTAATTTTTTGGGAGCTTTTCTTTTCAGTGCTCAGATTCCGGGAAGTTTTCGATCCTTGCCTTTTATCTGGGTTCTTTCCTTTTGACACACTCAACGTTGAAGTTTTTCTATCGGGACCTTTTTGTTGAGAATTCTGATCCTGATCCTTTGAGCCCTTCATTTCCGTTGGAGGTTTCTTCATGGGAGCCTTCTGAACCCCATTATTATTATTATTTTCCTGACATTTTGTACACCTCAAAGCCATATTTTGCCTCATAATTCTTTCTTGAACATGTTTACCACAATCTTCACATTTCAAGCATTTTCGATGGTAGATACCTTGCTCAAATTTAACAGCACCTGAAAGTATTGGCTGACAAGAAGCAAATATCAATGAGAGAGAATTCAATGAATTCCAAAGTACCTTCTTACCTTGGTACAATCTTTACATCGAGGTGCCGATTTAATTTTGCATGCATGACACTGAAGTCTATCGCCTTTCTTTTCATAATTGTCCAACTCAAGTTTTGCTGTACAAAATGAACACTTAAAACAATTTTTGTGATAAGGTTCCATATCTATCGCCACCGTTTGATCATCTTGATTGGGACAAATTTTTTTTTGGATCAATTTTTCGATTTCATATTTCGTATTTATATCTGATTAATTAATTGACTATCACTTACCAACCAATATTTTTTTACCACAACCGGTACAATTGAAATTAGAGATTACATACTTTTTGCAACAATTTGCACACATAAGTGTTCGATATTTTTCGTAGAAAAACGGTTTAGTTGTCACAACTTGTCTACATTCATAGCAAACGAAGCAACTTTGATGCCAAACCATTCCTAGAGCAAATGATATTGATTAAATGAGAGGGAATTTGATATAACTGATTATCATTCTCACCTTTCCAATCTACTGACTTTGATGTATCAGGATTTCAGAAGACAATTAAAAATCAAAATCAATGAAAATGGATTAGTTTATCATCATCATTACGATTCGTTGATCGTGCTTACCTCCTCATCAAGTCTAATTTTCTTATCACATAACTCACAAAAAGATGCAAAATGAGTGTAATAGCATGCTGGACAGAATACAAGATCCTTGATTGGAACTCGATATTTGGTTGGTAATTTACATAGTTTACAAGCTTCTGGGGTTGACTTTGGCATGATATTGGAGGGTCCGAGATGTAATCAAGAGCAAGTCTATCACTGAGACACGTTATGAAATTATTCGATTAATTAGATACAGTGAATCATCAATAATGAAAATAAGATCATCTCAAAACATTGAAATAAATTACTGAATTGTATTGGAAAAATCAATAAAAAGGAGTATAAACGGAATATCTTTCATTTCGAATCTCTAACAATCAGTAAATTTCTCTTAATTATTATCCGAAAGTATCATATGCATTGGAAATTTATGAGTATTCATGTAAACAAGATGAAAATTTGGATGGTACCGGAAATCGACATATGTACTCATTTCTTGGGCCAAATATTAGGTTGAAAATTTGGGTATCGCCTTCTATCCATCTTCTTCTTCTTCTTCATCATCATCTTCTCCTGCTATTTTGAGCAATAAACTAGTCCAGAGCATGTGAAGTTCACTGGATTCGAGCGAGTAAGCAAATGAGAATCAGAGTGTGAGGTCTTGAAGAAGGAGAGAAGAAGAAGAAGGAGAAGTGAGAGAAGAAGATGAAGATGAAGAGGAGAGAGGATGAACGAAAGGAGGCTGGATGATGAGGGCGAGAGAGAGGAGATTATTCTCTCTCTCTTTTTTCCCTCTTCTTATGTGTGAGAAGATGAGGCTAGGAGCCAAAGTTATTTCTCTCACTTTTCTAGTGCAATACTTGGCTAAGTTTTGATGTTTTATGTGTGTGTATGTATGTATGTGTGTATACACGCTATATAGCCGGCATTATCTGAACTTCATTCCAATAATGAAATGAATATTCTGACGATATTTTGTCTCGTTTACCATCCAACTTTTTAATCGGATCATCTAACTTGTATTTTTTTTTCTCTCAAGTCTATGTCTCTCTACCTCAACTGAGTGAAGCCTTTTCTTCCGCTTCCTACTACTCTACGATTCCTTGAGTTTCACTTTTTAATTTAATTTGTTTTAAATTCATTTTGTTGCTCTCACAAGTTTGCCAGTGTATATGATGTGAATGTATATGATTCTGATGTGCTGATGAAAATTTTGAACAGAATTACGTCAATTCATTTTTTAATTGCATTCAAGTGAAATTGGAATGAAACTCATTTAGCCTCAAATAAAATCTTTGTTTCGGAATTATCGCCAAAGTTTCAGTTCATCCAGCCAAAAATGTAACGGTAAGTGTGATTTGCAGAGCCAAATTTCATTTTTATAGTCAATCTAAGAAGAATCGAATGCTGAAGATATGAATCCATCTTCAAGGGAATTCAGTGATCATCTAAGCTCAATTTTTATTGTGACCCATGATATTCAAATTTTTGAAAAAGATTGTGTCTATCTTTACAAATATAATTTCTGTCAGCTGAGTTTGAAAGTCTTAGATTAAGAAAGAAAGACAGTGAGAGGGAGAAAAAAGATTGAAACATTACATGTATAGACTATTGAGATAAACATTTGAATGTTTTCATTTGGGACCCATTTTGAGTTTTACATTTGAATGATCACTTTTAAACAAGTCAGATTGACTTTCTCTCTATCCCAGTTCTGGATATTTGAACTTTTCCTTCCAATAGGATGGCCCAGTAAACATAAGTCATGTGGAATGATGATGTTAAAAGATGTTCATTTAGCTTCTGAGGTCAGATCGGTTTCAACAGGCATACGGTCGAGTAACTTGTCGGAAACTTTAAGCCACTAGAGTTCATAGGTTACATATCATTCATTGACCTTCCCCTTCCCCTTCCTCTCTCTCTCCTCTTTTGACTTGTTATCATTTCAGCAATTTATTCCCTTTTCTGTATGGCCTTTCCTCGACGGTCTTTCTTGCAGTTTCCAGTCAACTTTTCCTCCTCTTTTCCTGAGGTCTCTCTCTCTCTTTCTCTCTCTCTCTCTCTCTCTCTCTCTTGTTCAAGTCATAAATCCCTAGTTTATTTTCGAAAGCCAGAAATAGATGACAAAATGAGTGAAACGTTTCGGTGAACATCGCTCGCATCCATAGACATTCACTTAACGGTACTTTCCTCTTTTCTCTGTCTCTCTCTCTTTCTCTTTCTTCAGAGGTGTATCTATAAAAAGAAAAGTTTCAAAGAAATGGGAATGAAGTAAAATAGAAAGAGAAAGTGAGTGAGAAAAGTTATCGTTGAAAGATATGTGAAGCTTCATTTGAATGGTTATCTCAATTTAGTATGCTTTTAATTTATGCATAATATGATTATCTATACCATCGCCATGATTCCTTGATGCACATTCACATTACGTAGGGAATGTATTTAGTATATCATTCTTACCATTGTCTGATCATTCACATTTTGCCTGAATTATCAATCAAATCTTTTCCTTCATCTTAGCATCTGAGATAAGCGTGGAAGCGCAATGAACTCACTTGTGAGGCCAAAACAAACTTTCGATATCAAGTGAAATAAATATACAACACACATACACACATTTAGAAAGCAGAAGTTCTTTTTGGAATCTCTCTCTTATATCAAATGAACCACACCGCAATGACCATGCTCACCTCTCGATTGCCCCAGAGACGTGAATCTAGTCGAATTCCGGGTCCTAATCAAAATTCATCCCACCATCAGAACAGTGGTTCCTTTCCAGTGATAAAAAAATTTGGCTCTCTAGTGAGGCCAAATTTTTCAGATAATTCAAGTGGAAATATTAACATCCCAAGTTCCTCTTCTACCAATTCCAATCAATCAATCAATCAATTTCCAGCCCATCAGCAACAAGCCCAAAATCCTCCACCTTCTTCATCATCTTCATCACCATCAGTAAGAAGTAATAATGATGATAGGACAACAGATAATCCATCAGATACACCTTCGATATCAAATCGTGGACTTCGATCATCCCGCATCAATTCACCTGCAAATTCTCTCAGTTTCCCATCAACCACTCAAATTGGTTCCAATAGAATCAATCTGGCTAGGCCCAATTTTTCGGCTAAATATGTTCCTAGTCCTACTTTACCTCCGATGAACACTATTAATAATGGCAAAAGTAAATCTCGTTCCTCTAGTGTCAAAGAGAACGATAATCTTGATCTCAACAATTATTCACAACGTTCTCAGTCCACATCTTCATCACATGATAAATCTGGTCACTTCGAAAATCGTTTCGATAGTCGATTAGGTTTGTCGAATAGTTATAATTCGAATTTTATATACGATTCGAATCGTCCCTCACCAGCATCAGGCTTAGGTGAAAATGATACCTTAAAAAGAAGTTTTCCTAGACCTCTTATTCATCCTAAGCCAATATCAGCGACTAGTTTGAAGAATTCATCTTCTCCCGGTCATAATGAAAGTGGCCACATTTTGACTCCAAAAAGTTCTCAATCGAATTCAACAAGTTATCATGCAAACATGATACCACCGATGGTTTCATCCATGACCCATCCAAATTCATCAATAACATCCCGAACATCTGATAATAATACTTCCACTACCTTGAGTAACAGTGTCCACAGTAACATATCGACACCAAATCGTGGATCAAGCCATCAATTGAATTCTGGCCACCAGGCAACCATATTGAGAAGACCGAGTTCAGGTATTCCCAGAACTGGCAGCATTCGAGATACTTTACCCGCTCGAAATGTTCAGCCAGAACGAAAGATTAGCCTCAATATGCACGGAAGTGGCAAAGATTATCGACGAAGCTGTTCACCCATAGATGTGAGCTTAGTTTGTCCGGAAAATATGATACCAGCTAAATCGGAATCCAATGTAGCTCGAGTGTCACCAATTATGCGAACAATCAGACATCAGCCAAGCAATACAAACTCTTTGGGCACGATTAGTGTTGTCACATCATCGTCATCAACATCATCGTCATCAACATCAACATCTTCCACATCAACTTCTCCATCATTTGTGCCAGCTTCGTCTTCAGTCGTCTCCAATAGTAGATCTAATTCTTCGAGTACAACATCAATGACAACAATTACGACAGCATCTGAAAAAGAGGATAGAATGGAAAATGATGGCAAAGAGATTCACACTGTGAGCAATGGGCTTAATCTGAATATCAAAGAACATTCTGCCAAAATTTTAGCTCACAAAAACGCTCCATCCAATGCTACTGGTGATGGTAAGAGCATCTCTTCACTTTCATCTTGCACATTATCATCATCCACATCCCCAGCATCCACAATATCATCATCTTGTTCATTTTCACCTCATCCTTCATTCACCACTAGGTAAGTGTGTGTCTATGTTCAAGTTAATCACTGTTTTACTTATGTTTTAGGTTCTAATTGTTGCTGATATATGAAAAAATTTTATTTTTGATTCGTTTTTGAAAGTTGGATGAGTAAAGTGAACGTGGAAGGGATGAAAATGCTAGGAAGTTATTAGAGCATGATTTTCAAAATTCCAACATTTTTTTTCTTACAATTAATTCCATTCTTTTCGACTTTCTTTTTCTCTTCTGTGAACTGTGTGAACTTTATCAGTGTTAATAAAGCTCCTACAAGCACAACCAATTCAGTGTCCACATCGAACGGAAATCAAAAAATGTTCCTAAAGCCGGTGATCGAAGAGTGTACATCATTGAGTAACGGTAAAAGTAGTACCAATAGTAATAATAATAATAATAATAACGTTTATGATAAAGAAACAAAGTTCATTGAGAATGGTGATAAAATTAAATATTCAACTGTTAAAAGTCGTCCTAATTGGTCTCACAAGTCCAATTTAAGCAATCATGTTTCCACAGTTAAAGACGATAGTAATCGATCTTCATCATCATCGATGGAGGAAAGTGAATGTAAAGAAATCACTAAAGCAGATGCTCTATTGAATAAATTAAAATTAACAGAGACCATAATAGACACCAAGCCACCTAATCAATTGAGTTCCAATTTATATTCAAATCATCACCTACGACATTCAATAATCTTAAGTGAAACTGAAGCCAATTCAATTCTTGGCTCTATCAAGCCTCTGCCTGAGCCAAGATCATTGTCATTCCGTTCTGGATCAACAACACTTCATCCTCAATCACAATCAACCACTGATCCAGTAAATCAAAATGGTCTCAGTACTAATTCATCATCTGGATTAAATCTTTCCCTTCTACAACTGAGAAGATTATCCAAAACTGGTGATCTTAGAGGATCTGCTCTTTCTCTACTCTCGAATTCATCTTCTTTCTCAGCTGTAAGTGTATTAAATAATCTTCATTAGTTTTGTTTCCGGAATTTTATATCCATTCAGATTAGCTAATTGCTTTCCTTTGATATTCAGAGTGAAGAACGCCACAATCAAGAGGCCAAAAAACTGAAAGAGGACTTGAACAGAGCCAATATTAAAATTGAAACTTTAACCTCTCAACTCAAAAACAGTGTAAGTGGACAAGTATGAATGAAACCATATTCCTTGGATACACATTATTCCAAAACCTAATAATGATCAATTTACGATTCCTAGAATGACATGATAACAACTTTTAATCAAAGTTTGGAAGCACTTCGAACACGATTACAGCAAAGTTGTTTAACAATTAACCAGAAAGAGCGGGAAATCAGTCGACTCAAAGCAACTATGGAAGTTTTACGTCGTGAATTCCAAAGTGATACACTTTCACGAAGAGGTGGTGCACCATGTTCTGATATTGATACTAGGAAAGAGAAACAAAGGAAAAGATCAAAAGATAGGACACCATTAAGTGATCAAGAAGAATCATCATCAAATTCTAGTTGGTTTCGAGGTTCACTTACGCGCGCTTTTAAGCGCACCAGATCACGTAAAAATTCGGAAGGTTCCCAGTCAGATATTGAAAGATCTAGTCAAAACAATGGATTCAATTCGAATTCATTGCCAGGAACTCCAATATTGTGTCCGAAAGATTTGCGAAGAAGTTCCCAAAGTATATTCACTCTTGGGGACTCAATGTCATACAGCTCAAAGCATGATGAAATCGAAAGCCTCAAAAAACAATTGCGTGATAAGGATCGACAATTGAATGAAATTCGCTTGGAAGCTTTACTCACAGCTTCCCAAATGGAATCAATGAATGATCGATTGAATCAGATGAAAAAAGAAATGGCCACACTTCGAACTGAAAATCAGAGACTTCAAAGTGCACTTCAACGTCAATCGATTACATCTTCATTCGGTTCGCTAACAAGTTGCTCAGAGGCATCGACAATATCTGGTGTAGAGCGTAAAATACATCTTAAATTACTTGATCATCTGGTGGGACTAGTTGATGTTACCCATCGGACAACATGGCGTCAATTGGACACGAAAATAAGGAAAATTTTCGATCAATATTTACGAAAAATAGATCAAGAACGCTTAGAGATGTCAACTAATTGTTTAATTTCATACTGTTGTGGTAATGATGGTATTGAGAGACAATTTGGTTTGGAAAGAGTACGTGAAACTCATACACCAATTGAAGCACTGTCCAGAGGTAATCATATCAACCTATGTCTCCGAAGTAAACTCGAGTATTTAGCAATCGAAACAAATTCACCCAAAACAATTCTAGAACGAATTACTACAACCCTGAAAACTTTCCGGCGACTTGTGATCGGTGGTCCAGCACATTCGGGAAAATATTCATTGGCACTTAGGTGCTGTCGTTTTGTGTTGGAAGAAATGGGTTTCGAATTGGGTCCATCGAGTATAGCGAGTATTGATGTTCTAAGTGATGGACACAAGGAGATTGAAAGTTTCTTGCAAAATTTTCTCGGATGCAGTGTTAATACACATCCCAAAGGAATTATTTTCAAAAATATACATAATATATCGGAATTCGGTTCACTGTTGGCACCATTACAGCAAGTCAATTCTTCCGCTTTGGCATCCAGAGAATTTCCATTAATTTTGTGTACTCTAAGGTGTGCCGATGGTGGACCATTGGTTACCAATTTGAAGGTTCATTTTCAATTCCAAAGTTTCCTCTGCAATCGAAGTATGGAACCGTGTAAGAATTTTATCGGACGTATTTTGCGTAAAAAAGCTATCGGCTATGAGTTGGAATCAATTAACCGAGGATCTCCATTTGATTTTGATTCCATAAGTCGAATTATCGATTGGTTGCAACAATTTCATCATCGATTAAATATTTTCATCATGAGCTTCTCACAGTGCAGTGATGATTTTGGTGAGTTTATATTTTGCATACAATTGAGTCAAATTGATTGTCAATTTATCGGATTTTTTTTCTCCTTTTTTAGATACCGAAACCCTGCTGACATGTCCAATGGATATGGAATCAATTCACGAATGGTTTGTCAACTCTTGGAATTTACAGATAGTACCCAAAGTTCGTGAGATGATCAGCAATCAGACACAATCTTTGGATCTGAATTCTTTCCATGATCCATCCAATTGGATTTTGGAAAGCTATCCATGGAATTCAGATATAGATAAAACCAGTATAAACTTGAAATTGTTACCAATTTTTGAAAATAATACTCATACATCGTGTACAAAATCAAGACCAGATCCGATAGTGGATCAATTGGTAAGCCCTGTGATTCATAAAAGTAGTAGTCATTATCTGATTTCCTCTTATCTCTTCCAACAGCATGATACTTTACGCAAACTTCAGGAAGTCACCAATGGATAAGGTGTTGATATTTAAAATATTCATGGGAACCAATAAACCAATAAATTATCATGTGAAAATTTTTTCTCGATTTTTTACTTGTAGACTCATACTTTTTAAACGTATTTTCAATTAATAGACTCATCATGATTCCAATCAGAAGGCTCTTTTTGGTGGCTGATCAGATTTGCCGGAAGTGATTAAGTTGTAGAGTTGTTCCAGAAATTTTATTGATTATTGATACCGCTAGAAAAACGATGAGAGGAATGTGGTCAAGATCAACTCGAAAATGTTTATGATATTTAAAATATTGATTTTCTTTCTTCTTGATTTCTAAATCACTTACGGCTTCAACCGAATGATTAAGATAGCATCCAAAGGGGGGGGGAAGAGAAACTAATTTGATAGTGTGACAAGATGATTTTTTCACATGAATTCATGGATATAAAGATGATCTTGATTAACTCGGATCACAGAGTTGAAGTTCATATTACACCGAAGAGTTTTAATACCAGTCATTGGAACGCTAAGTATATGAATCATCCGGAAGAAAATGAATAAGAAGATAATTGTCATCGTGATCAATTGATAACTTATCCACTTCTAAGGAGATGCTAGCTTACACTGAATAAATATTGGTGTGGTCGACATAGATTAATGTTCAAATAGACAAAGTTGAAGAAAATATAATTCGATAATTGATCAATCTTTTTGTGTGTGTATTTCATATAATTTTGTCTAATTGATTCGATCCCATCTGAGAGTACAAAATGGGTTATCCATCAATGATCAAATGTTTCCTCATCACCGGTAACACATTGTGTTTTATCGTTTCAATTGCATGTTTCTTCCTTGGAACCGATCGATGGCATGAATATCTTGCCTCAGCGGTCATGATGATTGTGACATTGTATGGATTCATAGTTTCTTGTCAAATTAATCAGAAATTATTGTTATCCTTCACTGCCCTGTCGATCATTGATTTTTTGGTATCAATTGCGGATGTTGTTTTGCTTCTCATATTGACGGTTAAATGGAAACGATTCTGTCGTGGAGAAATATATATTGAAGATGATAACTCTTGGACTTGCCATGACCTCAATTATCGTGGCTACTGGTCTTTTATTTATGCTGAAATTGTGTTGGTATTTGTGGGTCTCTTTGGTCGAATAATAACTGCTCTTGGCGCCTTTTTACTCGCTCGATTCTATTTTGACGATGAAAAAGATTAATCTATTGGCAGCTAATCTTTTACATACATTGCCATTGTTTTTCCAAGATTTTTCATGATAAGTAATATGTGTGCATTTTAGATCCAGAGATTTTTAGCATGTGAGGTAGAGAATTCACCTCTCAAATTTGTATCAAACGAATGAGTGTCTAGTGTCTATGATCATCATTCAAGAATAAATTAATCATCAGTAGATGTATAAGTGATTTCGGTGTCCATCAGAGTCTCATCAATTGATAAATAGGAACTGAGGTATCTCAACTAGTCAACTGCTCTTCAATAGATGTTGCAAATACTGAATATTGAATATTGAATTTCGAATTATTCACATGGTCATAATAATTACCACTGACTCAATTATGAAAGTATCTGTAAGTGTAAATACGGTTATTAACCGAATTCGAAATAAAATGCATATCAATATATTCGGGGATGGTATTGCATCGAGAATTTTATTCCAGCTGAATCGACAATATAATAATATCAGACCATGCCCAAACGAGGGAATCGGAATTCCCGATCGTAAAATTTATCCATTTCCCGAGATCAATTGAAGCGTGTGGTAAGATCAGATTACTTCTAAAAAAAGATTAAGATTAAGATTTCGGTTACAATTTAATTGAACTTCAGTATGAATAATTGTTTTTAAATTTCAGCCCACCTTTCCCCATTGATCCTTGTGCTGATGCTTATGCTTATGCTTGTGTTCCTCCTTATGCCAAGCTGAATTTTGAGGTGTTGATAGAAAAAATTCATTAGATTATCTAATTTGAATTCAATTTACACGGAACCTTACCTTCTTCCTTGTGTTTCTCTTTGTGCTCCTCTTTGTGGTCGTGCTCTCCATTGTGCTTATGATGGTGTTTGGCGTTATGTTCATGATCGTGCCAGTGCTGTATTTGAAGAAAAAGTCAGATCATGATTAAATAAATCGAAATGATGGTGGACAGATTCAGAATTGGAAAATCTGTTTGGTCATAGAAGTATGTTTACCTGATGTTTCAAATCAGAGTTGGCCTTGTGTTTATGCTTGTGTTGTTCTTTATGTTTCTCTAAAAATAACATTATCGATAATTACATTTTTTTAACTACAGAATTATCATTTGTAGTTACAACTTACCATCGTGCTTATTTTTATGGTCATGCCAATGGTAATGATCGTGATCATGTCTGATTACAGAGAGAGAAAAATTGAAATTAAAATGCGGAAATTGAAGTTAATCCTCTAAGAATATCTTTCCCATAACTGAATCAACACTATTGAAAAATGCTACATTTTTTCGATGGACATTACTAGAAAGATTAATCGCTTCTACAGATAGAATATTATTCTGTCAGTAGAACAAGAAATAAATTTGAAAATGATTCTCATGCGGAAAAGGGATAGATCTCAATCAAATCAATGAAAACTTACCGATGATGATAGTAAAGATGTTTACCTGAAGAAAGAAAATGATAATGATAATGAGACAAAATAATTTGAAATGACAAATTTTTCGAAAAAAAATTATTCTGATCAATGGACTGGAAAGGAGTTAAAAGTATCACTCCATAATTAGGTGAAAAGTTTTATGAGTGGTACTGATCACCGATTTATGCTATCAGTTCACTCCTTCAAATTGCTCAATGATCGTTAATTTGTCAATTACATTTCTCAGGGTTCATCGTGAGTTCAAATAGGGTCTTAATGATGTAAACTTCCTGTTTCCACGTCTATCAACCTTTTTTTCATCGACATTCTTCTGGAAGTCTAGTTTTCAAATTGTCTGGCTTTCGATGGGATCAAACATCATGCAACATCTCCCACCAGTATGAAGCTTTGTTAGGTATTAATGTAAGTTTTTCACAGGAAATCGAAAGTTTGATCGAAAGTCGAAAGTATTCAGAACTTGATGATGAGAATTTTGTATTTTTAAGGAATAAAATTGACTAGAAAATTTCTATGTTCTCATCTACATGAATTGGTAAGCTGCTCAATTAACTAGCTCAGAAAATATAATAAAATTTAGAACAATCTAGCAAAGGAATTCGTCAGAAAATCTATCTCATTCGATATCGGTAAGAACAGACAGAGAGATCTTCAAGATGAGCTCAGCTCAACTTCATGACATGAGAATGTTTTGAAATGTACACTGAGTATTTTTTGGACTAATAGGGCGCAAATTATTCTGATAAATTTTCTGGACGCAATACAAGATGATAAATCAAACTTACCCCATCCTTTAGCACTGGTTTCACTGATGACCACTATGCAGACACCAAAGAACAGAAGAAGTATGTATCTGTTCATGATCACTTGAGAAAAAAGTATTCTATCCAAATTTTAGCGAACAATATTTTCGTTCTGAACACCCAACTCGTCTAACGGTACTTGGAATACTTGGAGTATTCCGATAAGGGAAGAGCTTTAAATATGAAGGGGAGTTTGAAGAGAGATAAACAAGGGGGGAAAACAATGAGGATCACACTAATTGTTAAAGATCCGTAAGTTGACTGAATTTATTTATTCTTATTCATTCATTTTCTCTCTCTCTCTCTCTCTCTCTCTCTCTCTCTCTCTCTCTCTCTCTCTCTTTCTCTTTCCTTCTTTCTTTTTGTCTTTCTTTCTCACTGTCACTTTCTATTGTACCATTTTGACTCCAAGATAGGAGAGTGAAGGGTTGTTACTAGTGCGATCCTGCGATCATTGTTGATGATTTGTTCATGTTCGATTTTCCGTGAAATGAGCTTATGATTGGTACATACAGTCAAAAATATTGAATATTAAATATAATTTGTACACACAATTCACAATACTATACAGTGTTTTTGTGTTTATTTTCTTTTTCGTCAAAAGAGAGAGAGAGAGAGAGAGAGAGAGAGAGAGAGAGAGAGAGAGAGCAAGAAAAGTCAACACCACGGAAGGGTGAACACGACATGATCTACAAAAATTGATCTGATAATCTAATTGGGAAGGTAAAATAGACAAGATGAGCTTACTGATAGGCTGAAACAAGAGGGAAAGTGTGTGTCTTAAGCACGTTCGTGTATTCACCAATATAAGAGAGGGAAAGGGAAAGAGAAAGAGAGAGAAAGTGACAAAAATTTGAACATTTTTTTCCGGCAAAATTGACACGAAAACTCTATGGCCTGGGTCGATGGAGCGGTAACGTTTACCTCCTGTCTACTTCCACTTTTACAGTCGAACATATCAATATTTTGAACAGTATTATAGATTGGAAAGTTGAAGAATTGTGACCTGAAAGTTGATCCCACCAACAAATCAAAAACTAGATTGGGAAACTAAATTTCGAAAATCGATTACATTCAATAGTCAATATATACTCGATCATTCACACACGATCTATGGTTAATCCTGTTGAGAATTTTAGGCACGATTACAAAACTTTTCAACTGATAATCAAACGAGAAATCTCTTTCTAAAAACATTCTCGAAGATGGATCAGAGAAGAGAAAATCCAGGAAAACTTTAGGTCAATGACTCCCAATGATGTGCCTAGCCTAGCCTGTACTAATGGTGTGAAGGAACATCAATCTTGATGTTATCAGGTGAGATATGTCCAGTTATTGATGTTCAAAGAAACTCAACCCCGGGTTAATGATACCGGAAGAAAAACATTACCTTTCAAATGATAACCTTTTACCTGAGGTCAAGAGCCATCGAAATGGGCAAAAGTTTTGACCCTAAACGATGGTAGCGCTTTAAAATGCCTTGAGACGCTTCTTAAAACGCTTGTCCATGAAAGCAAAAACAAAAAATGCTGGATCAAGTTTTTCCAGGCATTTAAAAACCTTGTTAAAATTATCAGTCTTCATGATTAAAAGTTGAAATATTCAGCATTTGGTATATTTTAAGCGAATTTGCGTTACTGGTGGACACGTAAGTCATCTCCTCAATTAAATGTGATCACCAATCAACGATGCCCTGATCATAGCAAATGTGTGTGTGAGCCTTCATTTTTGGCTGATGAGAAACTGTTTTGCAGATGTTTTGATGTGTTGATCAGGTGAATCAAGCATTTTGCTGTATATTTTTTTTCTTTGTTTTTCTTTCTCTCTTTGATCATGGTGTGTTAATGTTTTGGTGGCAAATATTTATAGTTTTTTTCTTCTCCCATTTGTGATAATATTGATAAAATAAGTTGGTCTCAGTGATTCCATATGATCAAAGTGGAAAAGTGGAAAAGTGGTGAAACTTGTATCGTTCCGTGAAAAAAAGTGTACCAACTTATTGTCAACTTATCACTTGGATGAGCACTTTGAAATCTTTTTGCATATCATTGGATCACTAATTATATATGCTATTTTTTTCACCTTAATTACAATCTTCAAATTGTTATCATAATTGTACCACTATTTGTAATAATCAAATGAATATCTAGTTTCATGTCAACGGTTGCCAATAATTATATATTGTAAATACAGATGCCACGGAGAAATTGCAATGGTTTTGATATCAGGCGGAATGATGATAATGAAAACAATAATGCTAATAATAGTATTACTCCATATAAGGATAAAGAACATGTGAAACAATCGAGAAAGCAATATTCACACAAATTATCGACATCATTCTTATCATTGGGCTCGAACAAAGATCTGGTTCTATTTGATAAGTCTAAAATTCAAAAGACTCCAAGGAAGAAAAAGTCGGGACAACTTTATGCAGTGGATTCCGTTTTGGGTAAACGAATAGGTATCGATGGTAAAGTGGATTATTTGCTCAAATGGACCGATTTTTCGGATGAACACAATTCATGGGAATGTGCTGGCAATTTGGCTAGAAGTTCTTTGAAAGAATTTGGAGAGCTTGAGAATATTTTACTGGTCAAGGAAAGATTGGCAGGCTCACAATCATTGAAAGATATTATTATTTTGAAAGATGTGCCAAAGAAAATTTTGAACATTCGTCAAGACACCATCAACTGTGATCATGAGTTCCTGGTTGAATGGTCAACTGAAACTGATCTAAATTGGCTGCCAGCCTGTGTACTTAGAGAGTCATTTCCTCATTTGGTAATTGAATTTTATGAAAAGATCAGTTACCTGTATGATTGATCTTCTATATTTGAATCAAAGAAAAACAAGCAATCTCACCAATCCAGAATATGAAAAGGTGAACATAATGATCTCTATTCTATATAAGCTAAAATGATTGATGACCTGTTTCTCTAAAACTGATGATTAATTTATGCACTGAATCTGAATCTGAATTGTCAAACATTCTCAATATCATCTTTGAATTACATGCATTGATTGTGTGAAAGCCTTATACATTGAACGTGAAAATTTTTTTATTTGGATGGACTATGATCATCCAAAGGAAAACTGATTGTGTGACAATTTAAGGGGCAAATACATCAACACAATTCAGTACTACTGTGTTTGCGAGTATACGCCGTGGTAAAGGTGAGTTTATTGGATTAGATCAGAAAGAATCTTTCAAATGTAATCCTGAATCCTGTACTGATTATACAAGGAAATTTTTTTCCCTCCTTTCTATCTGGGCCTCACAAATTGTTAGGAAATGTAGAGGATTTTGTGACTTTGACTAAGATGAGTCGAATTAGTACAAGAGGATGGACAGAGAAGAGAAGCATTAGCACTATCAATAGCAGGTGAATCTCCTAAAAAAAATTCAAAAGATGTATTTAAATAGCGGGGACTATCGATAGCCTTTAAATTGAGTAATCAAGGTCAATATTAGTCGGAAAAAGAAGCAAATCTCTTAGGTATAATTCTTATTCCGAATCTAAAGGATGACAAATACCATAGAATTCGAACTCCGCCAGACCGCAGTGTAAATTAAAGCAGATTCTGTCTGAATCGGAATAATTTTACACATGGATTCGAAAATTTTCAAGCGAGGATTCTCGACTATAACCTTAGAATCCAGAGATTTCGCCATGGGCAAAGTTTCCAGAATTTCAATAAAATCAGTCTAAACCAAGAGAGAAAAAGAATAAGTCAATATTATAGATCCGATCACCCTAGCACTTGTCTATGGATCCCTGTTACACATTTCAAGGTGCCCAACTTCCACTTTGAAAACTTTTGAAAACCGATGAACATCCAATTATCCCCCAAATTTTCATGACAATCCCATGATTCATGTGGCAATATTTTTTTTATGGCCAACTTTTTACCGCTGCTGAATAATCCAAGTGACCGGGGTTCACTAGATGGCGGGAACTCTAAAAAGAATGTGGCTCAAATGTGGCGGGTTTTGATTGTTAATGAGTACAGTAAAAGAGAGGAATGTTCATTGTATTGTGTAATTTGAATGAATTGAATGTCAACGGTGTCCGGTGTAACATAATTATCCCCCTTTTTTTTAATTGTTTTTATTATCATTGCTGCATACTATGAAGCTGAGAAAATCGGTTCGCGAAGTTTGCCAAAAAGAAAATAATCCTAAACAGAGAGGCAGAAAGCGATGTGCCAATGCTGTGAGCATCAAAAATGCTGTGAAAAGTAGTGTCGAAAGTAAGAAGAAAGTTACTACCACTGCAAGTAATGCTGGTAATGCAACCGTTAATGTGATCCAATCAAAATCGATTGCAAATAAAATTAAAACCAGAGCTTCATCATCAACACATGCAACCAAAAAATATTATACTGTGGACGCTGTATTGGGTAAGCGAATTGGTCCCGGTGGTAAGATAGATTATCTACTCAAATGGACTGGCTTTTCAGATGATTTCAATTCGTGGGAATGTGCTCAAAATTTGGACGAAAATTCTCTCAAAGAATATCGTGAATTGGACAATGTTGTGCTGATTAGTGAAAGTATATCAACACCAAAGGATGTATTCATTCTGAAAGACGTTCCCAAAAAGATCGTTGAAACTCGCAAAGATGCAATCGATGGTGAAATCGAATTTCTTGTTGAATGGTGTAAAGAAAGTGACCTAAATTGGTTGCCAGCATGCATCATGAAGCAATCGTTTCCTAAGCTGATAAGTGATTTCTATGAAACAAAAAGTCATTTACCTTTTTAAATATTTTTTCTTTTATCATATCGTCTATTGACAATCATATTAACTTGAGCGTCTGAGAGAGGGAGAGAAGCTACACTTTTTCCTTTTATCTCTGATGACCTCTCGATGTTTTTGCATCCTATTTGTTAAAGTATCAACAACCTTTTCTGTTTTAAAATTGCCTGAAGCATACCTCCAATGAAATATAACAATAAATAAGAAAAGAGCAACTATCAAACTATCCATGCCTACCTTCTTAGTCTCGAAGAGCTTTTACTTAATTCTAAAGTTACGTAAGGAAGCCCACATTCCAAAAAATGGTAAAGAGAGAGGCGAAAAAGAATGTGTTTGATTTGTTTATTATTATAGGACAATGAAGGGAACAACATAGTACAATGACGGACAGTGTGTGTGGTTGAAATTGGTGAGGACTCGAAAGGCTTGGTAATATGAAAATTGGAACGGAAAGTGGAAATTGTTTACTTATCCTTTGTTACCAAAAATGAGATCAATATCAGGGGCACCTCGAGGGTGTTGATATTTTTTCCTAGAATCACGATTGAAATTAATTATCATGAGCGGATTATTGTTTCGACTATCGGTGAGTGTTTCTTCCAACTCTCGCCTCTCATTAATGTGGAGAGTTAATTGTTTGACTTGTTCCTTTTCCACTCTTTCAGCTTCTTCCTTTTCCTTCAGACTGAGGGCAAGATCTGAATCAATGGGAACTTGAACAGGCTTTAAAAGAGGCTTATTTCCCCGAGCTCTAGTCATCACCATCAGATTCAGCGTAGAATTGGAATTATTTTCACCATTAGATCTGTCATGACATGTGGCTTTACCATCATCATCTGCAGCTCTTGATGATCGAGGATCAGTGGTAAGCTCAGAGCGAGCCGCCATCTTCTTGGCAGCTGATAACTTATCCATTGGAATGACGATATCGTTGATTCCTCGAACCGAATCTTGACCTCGAGACATCAATGATTCAGACATTATTTTATCGAACTCCTGCAGGAATTGATCATCCTCAGGACATGAGACTAGCTTTGGAGGCACTGAGTTACGATTATCGAGTGAAGAAGTGACATCCTTGTCATTCTCCATATCACTTCCCTCATCCGTGATGCTCATACGATTTTTTCCAACATGATCAGCAGAACCAGCTCTAACGTGATCATGATCAGATGTCGTATCTTCATCACTTTCATACTCATCAGCTAAGTAACATTCGGAATCAAGATCTTCATCTTGTTCGGCGATTGGATTAAGACACTTGCGATCTCCGTCAACTTGTGTCGAAGTTGCACCACCGTCTTCGTTGTTCAACTTGCTGCTGAGGTCAGGGAACATTTGGGCTAGTTTGGGTTTGAGTTCTTTGTAGATATTGTCCACTGCTCCATAGGCATCTTCTTTGGAAGGAGAAAACTTGAATTTCGCTCTTAGATTTTGTATTGTTTCTTTGAATAGATATTCTATAGACATTGGGAAGGGATATTGTTCACTGAAAATAGGATTTGATTTTTTGAACCAGAAGTATCGCTGAAAAAATATGATAAAACAATCCAACTTTTTCTTGGATCCACCGGAATGAAAATATTGTCCACACGTTTCGAGGAGCTGGCATATTAAACGAATACGAAACAAATGATCCGGTGGATCAAGTTCAGAGAAGAAGTCATCTGGAGCATCATAATAAACACCATAAGTTATCAATGAGTATAACACTTTGAACACCACACCAGATTCGATGAGTCGATAGTTATACATTTCTCCGAGATATCGCATCACAGATATTCGCCGCTGATTGAATTTGGGATGATTTATTTCCATCATCAGTCTTATGTCTTCCAGAACTCCATCGATCACCTGAGGTATCACCCAATCCTGATATGGTTGAAGGCCAGCTAATAGATTGGCGACACAACGGATGTTCAAAAAGCGAACATTCCAGATGGCAAGGAAACACTTGATCGCGTAACTAGACACCTCAGGATCATCCCAGCTGAGTTTTCGTATCAAAATGAGAATCTTTTCGAGATTATTACGACATAAATCTTTGTACAATAATTTTCGTATATACTCTTGCATGGGCGTTCGCTCTGTTCTCGATAAGGCTTGAGTTTCTGGAGGATTTGCAAAATAATATGCGTTTTCTATCATGGTGATGTATCTCGATTCGTAGGGGAGAAGACTTTTTTTCCTCATCATTTGATCTAGAAATAGCTTACACCGGTGATGAGAGTCAGTAGAGCGGAATAAAAATCGACCACAAGTCTCGAAAAGGTTGCAAACCATTTCGATTTGATGATGAGCAAAATCATAGAGGAGAAGCTGTTGAGATTCAAATATAAGAAATGAATAACTAATTCGAGGAAAAAGTAATCAAAAATGGAAAATACCCACCTTAAGGCAAAGGAGTGCTTCTGATTTTGGGAAAACTTTGAACTTGACGAGTTCCCCGATGAAGCGAACATTCTTGATTTTACTCTCAATATTAATTTGATCCTTCTTCTTGAGCTACTCGAAAAGTCATAAAATGAGTTCATGAGAAAACACAGAGAGAATATAGAGACTTACATGAAATCTGAAATCTTGTTTTAGAAGTTGAACTAAATCATTGGCGACATTTGGCATTACAGGAGCAAGAGTAGCCACCAAGCGAGCGTAGAAAGGTAGGAGATCTAATCGAGTTCTTGGAACAGTGAAAAGAGTTCGAACCAATTTTTTTCGAGTGTATTTGGTGTTCAAGGTAGTACAAAAATTCATCGCAGCCTTATCAATCATATCTCGATTCACACAGTTGAGCAGAGAGGTGAGGAAAGCTTCAAGAACAACTTTGTTTGCTGCAGAAGGCTGAGCAGCTTTGGTCCCTCCACTTGATGTCTCCTCTTTGTCTGCCTTAGTATCACGAGTTGAATCATCATCAGTACCCGTGCCATCATCTTCATTCAAATTAGGAGCTGTTTCATCATCTGAATCAACTTTGAGAAGATCGTCTTCATTCTCCTCTATGGCAGCATCAATCAAACCAGTAACAGGTTGCATGGTTACAGATGATTTTTGTTCTTCCGATTTCGTTGGCTCATCCTTCGCTGGAGTTGATGAATTCTTGTCTTTCTCTTTTGTTTTCTCTTTATCTTTCTTATCTTTACCTTCTTTAGCACTTTCCCGATAGAGAATTGATGGAAGAAGTGACTTGAGATCGGGGATATCTTCATAAAAACTTCTGGTATCCTCATCTTCCCACAGAGATCCTGCATCATACTCCAGAGGCGTCTTGAAACGATTAGAAACATCCAAATTCATTATCTTATCATCAGCATCCTCCATAGAATCAGGCGAGTCGGGTGGCACTTCGGGTAGATCTTCATCTAGAATATCGGCCATTTGTTGAGTTGATGACCAAAGTTTTTGGAAAGCTATTTGTGCTTGTTCATACTTTTCTTTACGTTTATCACTCAATTCTCCTTTTGATATGAGCATCTGACGATTCTGTTTCTCAAGAGTTTGTAAAGCTTTGTGATCACGAATACAATGTTCAGCAAGAGACTTGTAGTAATCTTTTAGAAGACCAAGCAAACCTTTTTGACGATCTGTAGCCAGGAAATCACTTTTAGGGATGGGAATATTGAATTTCTCGGAGAGTATTCTCATGCTTCTAGGAATTAGGCCAGCATAATCATCACCACAGTGTCGGCAGAAGGTTAAAATGATGTTCAAATGGTTATGATTATCCTTATCACTTGTTACCAATAATGTTAACAAATTACCAAGAATGGGAAGACCTTCTTTCAGTGTGAATATACCACTGGTTATGAGCTCTGCGAAAAACCGAATATCGATTCTCATTTTGGAAAGATTCAGATTTGCTAGCTCTGATGGTTTTTTAGGCAAATTCTTGTTCCATGTATCCAGGAATATAGATCCAAAATCTTCATATCGCTGATTGAGAAGAGAACATATTTTCATCGCCATAGAGAGATCAGACATTTTGAGTTTCGCTTCAACGATCGATGCGGCCACCTCTGTGATGTATTTTGATAAATTGAGAGAAGACATATCCTTAATCAAGCTCTCTTTCTGACCTTCAGTCATGTTGCGCAGCTTTTTAACAAATGCACAATTCTTTTTAACATTACAATCCAAGCCATGAAGATCATCCGATGGATTAGGATTATTAAGCCGATCATTAAATACTCGTGCTGCAGCTTTGGCAGCAAAACGTTCCTCACATTCTTTGATATAATTGATGAGGCACTTTTTTTCTGATTCATCATCAGCCTCATTAGCCACCGTATCTGACATGATGATGATAATGCTGACGATGGATTACGAATTTAAGCAAATCTTGTCTTTCAACAACTGGTATTCTCATACAAGCTTGTCCCACAAGCTTACACAATTGTTATTGTTGTTGTTGCTGTTGTCGATATGTTATCAAAAACCAAACGAGGAACATTCACACGGTTCCAACCTAAATGAATACACATATAAGAGATCTAATTTACAACAGATCATGATCATCAAGACAAAAACATACACATCGAATCCTTGTGATTGAGCAGAAGCTCAACTCCACAAAGAGACACACACAAAACTCTCTTCGCTCACAACCTTACCTTGGGCTGGAACATGTTCCCCAGCAAAGTATTCCATTCAAAAGATAATCATCATCATACCAGTACACTGTTCATTGATCATTGTGTAAACAGAATTAAATTTTGGTAGATAATTTAATCGAAAGTACATGTAAACATCCGGCAATGGGTACGCGTGAGTATTAAATGTAAATGTATTAACGAAGAGAGAGGAAAAAATAATGTTCAACATTCAAGATCTTGGCCATATGATTTGTTACGCGCCATGTTCAAATTGGTTGAGGAAAATGTATTCTCTTTTTGAGAGAGAGAGAGAGAGAGAGAGAAGTTCAGAGCAAAAGTTTGATTGATTCACTTGATTTTTAATTGTATGACTTTTGTCCCATTACATGATTAGTTTGATGGTTAGTTTTTTGGATGAAACAGAGCTGGGGCACTATAAATTCTCAGAAATTGTGAGATGAATAAATTCATCAACTATGTACTGCCACTTGAATTTCAAATTGAACATAGTACATGTATTTCCTCTTCTAGTGCATTCATTGAATTTATTTTCGATGTGTGTTATTTTAAAAGTTCTGAAAAGCACTGTTTTCTCCAATCATGATAAGGAAAAATCGTGCTTGTGTATTAGATGTTTGATAGGGGCAAAGTCTATGTGAAAAAAATTCAATATTTGTGATTCGGTGGAAAGAGAGAAAAGTATCATGAGAATTCTGAAGAAATCATGGAATACAATTTCACATCGAATCGATGTCATCGATCCATGTTGAGAAGAATATATACACACAAGATGAGAATGTTGTTGCTTTACTTTTTTTCAGAACGCGCGGTTCTTAATGTTTACGTCGTAAAATTTGTTTTTTCTCTTCTTGTGTTTCGCTTGGTGAAGTTGGTGCATTAATTGTGATGACAAATGAATCCAATTTTGGCAATAATTGTGAAATTATATCATCATGATTTGTGTCGACATCACGTAAATTCTCTCTTGATCATGTTTGGAAAGTGATCATCTTCATCTGTGTGTGAGTGTGTGTGTAACTGTTCATCTTCTTCTCAATGGAAAAATACATTCTCGTTGGCCTATTTGGCCTGTTTATGATAATCACTTTATATGAAATCTTTTTCATCGGTTATCGTATACACAAGCCAACACTAGCTTCTGATAGTGTAATCAATTTCAAAAAACACATCCCAGAAACTCATTTTTCCAATGTTATGACCGGGCCAACATTGCGCTTCTCGTACTGGTATGTAGTGCATTGATGAAGATGTTGGTGGCCGATGTTGATGATGATGCTCATTATCATTATCACACCCGATGATGTATATTGCTTGACATACTTTTAATCATTGACTTTCTTTTCATTCTATTTCGTATTTACAGTCAATCATCTGGATATAAGCGCATATTCGACGATTATTCTCGCATTGTTTCGGAACATTTTCCGGAGATATCTGTATTCGGTGAAAATCATAATCCAAGTCCAAAGCGAATGGCATTAGCTCAAATGGTCACTGTAGCTAAATTTTTTCTAATTGCTCTCATCATTTCAAATATCAATCCTTTCTCTTTCTTTGGCTTTGCCACACCTACTATATGGAACATAATTTGTGCCCACCGATTATATGGAGTAATGATGATATTTTTCTTATGCAATCACATTGAAGATCGCCTTCTTCGTACTGGTGCCTTTGAGATAACATATAATGGTTAGTGATACAAAGTGATGATGTTGATTCTATTACCACTTATAATGGCTTCTTTTTCTAGGTATTTTAGTGTGGTCCAAGCTCAAAACTGGTCGAATTTTGATGCCACCAGAATTGTATCAGCTGATAAATAACCAAAAAATGATGAAAGGAGAAGTTGGATCGTATGCAACATTCTCATGAAAAATGAATCACTTCACTGATGGAAAACTTCATACTGATAAGACAATTTTCTACCTTCACTAGCCAATTTATTTATGTTTCATAGATTTGTTCAGTATTTATGTTGAAATTTCTTTGTGTATTTCTCTTGGTAGCCTTGATTACTAAGTTTTCGGTATTCTTTCTGTTTAGTACTACTTGTTGGGAATCCAAGAAATTTAGTATTAGTATTTTGCTTTTGTTAAACATTTACCCATCAGAGCTTCAACTACTTTCTGCCTTTTACCAAAAATATTATCAAAGTAAAACTGTCTGACAATTGAAATGAATGGAACTCAATAATATGTCAGAAGTATCATCGCTCGAAGTAAAGTTGTCAATCATCACCATGTTCTGCTTACGACAATGAAATTGTATCAAGATGAATATGTGTGAATACACGTGTATACACTCCAGGAGTATTCCTTCTCATGACAATCACTCAAGCAGTTTGATCTTGAGAGTGAAGATTGTGTTCCAAAAAGAAAATACTCAATACCACGGTCAACATGGACTTTTCCCACAATATTATTCTTTGGCTTTATACTATATTCCATTTCCAACAGTTGAATTAATGAAAAAATTTAGATGATGGTGATAAGAAATTATGTCTTGAAGACAAGAGATTTCGCCAGATAAAACATATCTTTTGCTTAGACAACTCTTACTGTATTTGACCTTCATGAAATTTTTGCCAGAAAACTCCAATTTGAACTTGAGCATTTTATCAAAACAGTCTCAAGTATATTTGGATCGAAAACAAGCGGTATGAATGTCACTCGAAGAAGATTCAAAGAGAAGAGAGAGAGAGAGAGAAAAGTCAATCCCTTCTCAATATTGGAGGCTGAACAATTCTCGTTTTATCATTACAAGCTAAGCATTTATCAGACGTTTCGCTCTCTCTCTTCTCTTACTCTGGATTACATTCAAGAATCTGTATCCTTCTTCTCCATTTGTACACCTTCAATTTCGAGCCCATAGATACTAATCACCGTTACAATCTCTCTCGCTACATCATATCTACTCAAGACTTGCTTGTTAGCACAATTGATAATTAGCCAGAATACACTTGTCGTAATTTGTGATGAAACGCTGTAAACTAGAGAGCATCTTTACCATAATGATACTAATCTCAGTTCAACAATAAGATTCAATATCAATATTACAGTAATTCATCTACACATTACAGTTATACACTTGCACGATAAATTAAATCATCCTCAAGTGGTCCTGGGATGGTTATTTTCTCTCACGGAATTTTTTTTCATGCCCAAAAAAAGTGGAAAAAATTCTATGGAATTTTTTTTTCTCGTATAATTTTTTTTAGCTCCACTTTTATCGGTAAATGGGATGCTTTTGTCTTCCATTTATCAAATGCGATGATCAAAAGATAATGAAAAGAAACAGATAAATTATATGCTCAAAGATAGACGGTTTCTCTTTTATTCTTGCGCTTTTTTCTGGAACTGTTGATGTTTTTTTTTCATCGAAAGATGAGGCTGATGAACTTGAATGAAAAGTTCATCACATACTTTTCTTTTTTCCATTCAGATTAACTGAGAACCTTGTCAAGGTCCATTGTTTTACAATATGTTTATATATGTATGTGTTTGCATCATTGATCTCAATTACATACACAATATTTGCTTAGGAGGAGGACTTACATAAATTATGTTTTTCACCTAGGGTGATATTCTGTATTTTATACAAAACGTAGAAAAAAAAGAAAGAAGAAGAAGAAGAAAAAATATGTATCCTCACAGAGAAAATATTTCACTTATCGATGAAAAATGAAAATTAATATCATCATAATAATATTAGTATTTATATATATAGAAAAATGATTGGAATGCTAATGTGGGTGTGAGTTGAATGTGTGTTATGTAGTATGAAAAAAGGAGGAGGAGAAGAAGAAGAAGAAGGTAAACTTTTCCATAGGCTTTTCTTTTGTATCCAAATATTTTCTCATCATCAAAATATATTTTCTCAATTGTTTCCAACAAACGAACAATATCAAAATATATACTGGAATTTCCAAAATTATGATCCACGATATTCGTCCGAATAATCCTCAGGTCTGGTGGTATACAATCGTTGCTCGGTGACAAGCATACCGATACAATATTTTTTCATCAAATCATATGCATCTTTCGTATGTAGTGTATTTTGAAAGGCAACTGTTGCATCACGACCACCGTGTTCACATATCACATAATCACCTCCCGGATGAATATGCAAAAAGTTCGTAACATCGTAAACTTTGTCAAAAATAACGATCCAACAATCGTCCACTGTACAATGTTCAGATACTTGTTCCAAAGTATATTCGGGTAAAGATGAAAGGGTTGATGGGATGGATGGGGAAGAAGAAGAGGAGGAGGAGGAGGAAGAGGTGAGAGAAGCGGAAGCGGAAACTCCAGAAGAGGAGGAAGATAGTGAGGAGGCTGGTGAAGGAGAAGAGGTTGAGGATAGGGATGAAGGAGAAGAAAATTCGGAGGATTCAACCTCTAAACTGGCGAAAGAGGAGGAGGTGAAAGAGGCGGAGTAATTATCAGAGTCAACGTCGTCCAGGCTTGATACCGATTTGAAGAATTGTCCAGCAGATTCCAGTATATTAGACGGAGAAAACCAATCAGGAGTCATTGCGATTGTCGGGCGAGAAGGAAATCCAAGATCCGAAGAACCGAGAGAGAACAAGAATTGTAGGGAGGACCAACACTTTTTTTGTGAGAATATATCACTTATTCGATGGTCGGCTGTAGGCTAATAGGCACACAATCGATAATCGAAACGAAACGAAACGAAATCAATATCAAGAAGAAAGCTGAACAACTTGAAACGAACAATCAGAACAGGAAACTGAACCAATTGAGGGGACACACGATTTAAAATAAAAGTGAATCACAAAATACCAATATCAATATGGGAACAATATGTGGATTGGAAGAGAAAAATCTATACCATCCAAGAACACAATGCGAAATAGCAAAAAATCGGAATACTCAGATATACACGAGAAAAGAATGTTTACACGTCGTACACGTTCTGACTTCCCAAAATGATTGAGTGAGACTTGAACAAGAAATGGAGTGATAATAAGACGAAAAAAGTGAGAGAAAAAGAGAGAGCTTTCTCTCCTCCTCCTTGCTCTCTCTCTCTCTCTCTCTCTCTCAGGGGAAGGTGCAGGGGAAAGGTGAAAACTTACCTTTCCCGGAGAAAAATAGGGGCAGAGAGAGAGAGAGAGAGGTGCAAGGCTGAAAGAATATATGCACACTTATGCTTGGGAAGAATTATCATGATGATAATATTGATGCATACACTAGCAACAAAAATCAAGGGAAAAAATTGATGGGAAAGAAAGGTGTTTCATGATGGAGAAAGAGAAAGAAAGAAAAAAAGAAAGAAAGAAAGAGAGAGAGAGAGAGAGAGAGAGAGAGAGAGAGAGAGAGAGAGAGAGAGAGAG
>QZCP01000277.1:2907-40031 GCA_003956705.1 Brevipalpus yothersi | reverse complement strand
GACAGAGACAGAGAGAGAGAGAGAGAGAGAGAGAGAGAGAGAGAGAGAGAGAGAGAGAGAGAGAGAGAGAGAGAGGTGTAAATAACAAAATAAAGGGGGGAAAGTTCGTGCGAAAACAAACTGATAAAGTTATGCACTAGCTTAGTAAAGGTAGTATAAGTTTAGGAACTTATCGATTTGCTGTATCAAAGAAAACTGCTCTTTGTTCACTTACATGTGCCTTAGTCTGTCAGCTACTTTTAGAAGAATCTTTTAGAGAAGTTGGATCAAATCGGTTCCATATCGGCATGATAGCGACAAGTCTCAGTATCCACCTAGATTATATCATGGAGATTCGAAACCAGGATTACGAAATTGCTACTGACTAGATATTATTTCCTGAGCTTCTTTAGTATCTGCTGAATATTTCGTCTCGAATCCAATGTTTTGTTTACTGTTTTGCACATCTAACGACAATATAAGCCAGTGTAATCTACCAGGATTCGCAAACTCATTTAGTGAAAGGATTGTCATGTGAAGCTCATTGCATTGGTGACAAATTGCTATCAAGTGCATGTCTCATTGACTGATGTGAGTTCAGGTATATATTGGGTGTAACATTCTATAATGGATCCACAGCCAAAAATGGATTGATTGAGCAAATATAAAATGGTGGAGTATTATTTTGTAATTCTGCTATCAGTTATTCGAATTATTTCTGCTGAGAAAATAAGTGATCTTGATCCCTTTGAATGGTCAACCAAAGATGGAGAGGGGAAACCGATTCTTAGCACCATTGTTCAGGGTGAAAACATCAAAATACCTCTTCGAGAAGCTCCATTCTGTCATCTTGCAGAAACCAAAAAGTGTAATTGTTTCATCTTGAAGAAAAGTAAGGATAAATCACTATGGAATGTTGCCTCATTTGTGAAGTGTGGTGATAAAGTTCAAGGTAGCTTCATGAACAGCAGTGATTATTTCGAAATAGCACCAAGGGAGGAGGGTAGCTCAGGACAACATATCGTGAAGATCCACAAGCCCGGTAACACTTCCAGAAGGGCTTCTTCAAAAGTTCCCGATGAAGATAAAAAAGAAAAGCCCAAAGAAGGCTTTACCAGCTCCAAATACCTGAGACCTCTCCCAGAATATGGTCAGCTTTTTGGGAATGAGACTGGCTACATAACTGTGAAATTTATCGTGAACCAATGGATGCTCGGATTTCAGCCAGATATCGATGTGTTTCTCCAAAATTATGTCAACGAAGCTAATCAATACATGTATCAACTGAATCTATTAATTGTTTACCTAGGCTGGATAGAAGCTGAAGCTGAAGAGGCTAACTTGACTGATGTGAATATTGAAACATTCATTAAAGGTGGACGATCCGAAGTCTATGACAAGGATCCTCTCATAAATTCATTGGTTCTGTTTAGTCCAGGTAAGAATTGCAATCTTTCTACACAATAGAATGATAATCAGTTTCCTAATACATCTATTTGATTCCAATTCAACAGCCGAAGCGCCAGCAGAGATGCACAACTCATTTACGCAGTGTTTTGGTCTACCCTTCCAATTTGTACAATATCTTATCGATCGAACAGAAAGCAGTAGAAGACAAGAGGTACAGATGCTTTGCTACGTTCTTGCAAGACAATTTGGTGTCTTTCCTCACAATGAATTACATTGTGGTAGTCCTCCAGAAGGTGTTATCTATATAATGGAAGGCTTCACTGGTCGAAATGGAACTTTGGCATTCGCTAAATGTAGTATTGAGATTTTCCCAAAAGAATATCTTGGATGTCTGAGGAAAGATATCCAATCAAACAGAACATCTTGTGGCAATGGTCTAGTTGAAGATGGAGAAGAATGTGATTGTGTTGCGGATGCATGTAGGAGCTGTTGTGATGAATGCAAACTAACGGATAAGTCTGTCTGTTCTAATGGTCCATGTTGTGATATTTCAATGTGTCAATTTTTTGATGATAAAACTCAATGTCGAGCTTCTGATGATTTTTGTGACATCCCTGAAGTATGTAATGGGAATTCGAGCGAATGTCCTCCAAATTATGTTGTCACTGATGGATATGAGTGTAAAGGGTTGTCTGGTGAGAAAGGATATTGTTTCAACGGTATGTGCGGTAGTCGTGATGATGTATGTCGATGGTTATTCGAGGATGGTAGCAATGCTGAAAGTAAGAGCTATGATTTCAATATGATAGGAAACACAGATTCAGGAGGATGTGGTCCAACTTTTCAGAGCAGAAGATCTGGCTCCGCATCCTATACTGCATGTGAGTCTTCAGATAAGCTGTGTGGAAAAATTTATTGTACTCAACCAGGGATCGAAGGACAGATTGTAATGAGATATACATCCGGAGTCGAATATTTTCTCTTATTTAGTAAGTTATAAGTGAAAAAATATCGAAAAATCATCTCATCATAATATCTATTCCAACTTCCAGGTAAAACACTATATGCAGAGATCAAGAATAAGTCATTCGCCTTCATGCTACTTGGCGATAATTTTCGTGGTCTCCGAGAGGATCCAACTTTCGTCCAGAATGGATCTGCATGCGGTGATAAGTTGATGTGTGTTAGTCAGAAATGTACTTCTCTACCTCAAGGATGTCCAGAAAATTGTCCTGGAAAGAAAATTAAGCATCCATATACTGGTGAAGTTTTCCCGGCAAGCCTTTTGGGGCATCCTGATAACAAGTAAGATTTAAACTTTCATCAGTTCATGGTCAATTTCAGTGTCTACGATATATATTAAAGCCAAAAAATACGTTCATTTGAATAGTTTCCCTCACTACTAAGCATGGCTCTGGAGTAACTTAACAAGAGATTTTAGTTAAAATTGAATTGATTACGCTTGTTTCAGTCGAAACGAGTGCACATAATTTCATCAGGATCATCAATATCATTTTTAGACCTTCCGAGAGAGTGTGAGATCTATTTTTACAAAATACGTTCCATGAAATCAACACAAATAATGCTTATCTGCTTTTCCCTCTCAGAAAAAAGGAACCTCCTTCCTCTCCTTCCAACACGGCTCTGTATGTGATCATCATAATTGTCTTGGTTGTCCTCATCATTGGTGTTGCTTATGGAATTTCGAAAAGAGAAAATGGGTCTAGTGGAGGCTCATCACCAGCATCCACTGAAGGTACATCAAGTACAAATGCTACAAAATCTTCTTCATCCGCTCCGAAAAAGTCTTCAAGTAAGGAAGCAACCTCAGAAGTTGGCCGCCCTAAAGAATCATCATTTATCGCTAGTTCTAAAGCCCTTCCTTCAGTAGCCTTCAAGTCTCAATCGAGAATAGCATGATCACCATATTCCAACTCACTGGGAGAAATGGAGTGCCTTGTTATCGGTCGTAATTTCTCAAATGAGAGATTCCTGCACAACTAAATCATTCATGAATGTCAAGATCATACAAATAATAATTGGACATGATTATCAAGAGACATAATATAATACAGTGAATTTCACTTAAAAATTGTGAATTTTTCAAATGAGTTTGGATTTCTCTCTTTTCTGATAAGATTCACAAGGTCTGGAAGAGGGTGAAGGGCATAGGTGAACAGCATAAATAGAAGTTTTGCAAATGAGATTGGAGTCATTTCTTTTGAGAATAGAGATCAGAGTGCATATATAAGCTCTCATGCATGGGCAGTGAAAATGCCTCGCGATTATGCAAGAGTATCTAATGGAGTTTCCCATTTCGTCGAACGTACTTCACGTGCTATTGCTAAACATTGCTGTGCTAATTACTAATGCTAACCACTACTAACTACTACAAATGTAATACATTGTGTCTATGTTGGGTTACGCTCATCTCACTATTCAAAAAATACCTATTGACGATTGAATTGGTGGAAAATTCATATTCACTTGATGCTCATCTTTTTCCTTCTGAACGGATTCCATTCTCATTTGAAAGACCTGACCGTCCTTGCTGCCTGTAAGTAATATAATGGAGAGACAAGTCTTAGGGAGCATATATTCAAGAGAGAAATGATCGTGATACTTCTACTCTTTCAATTCTGCCATGTTTGGTTGGTTCTCTGGAAGCTGGAAGATCTCGAAAAATGAGTGAACTGAAGATAGGTAACGATCATACATGATGATTTAGAAGAGAGAGAGAGAGAGAGAGAGAGAGAGAGAGAGAGAGAGAGAGAGAGAGAGAGAGAGAGAGGAAGGGGGAGAGAGGTGTAAATAACAGAATAAAGGGGAAAAAAGCGTGCGAAAACAAACTCAGGAAATTAAGCACCAACTTAGTACAGGTAGTATAAGTTTAGGAGCTTATCGATTTACTTTATCACAGGGAACTCCTCCTTGTTCACTTGAAAGTGTCTGTCAGCTAATTTTACAAGAATCTAGAATCGGTCAGCTTCCCATCGGCATTATAACGATAAGTTCCAGTATCCATCTCTTCTAGATAATATCATCGAGATTCGGAACCAGGATGATGATATTGCTCTTGGCTAGATATTATTCCCTGAGCTTTTGAGTTTCTGCTGAATATTTCGTCTCGAATCCAATGTTTTGTTTACTGTTCTACCCATCCAACGACAATAAAAACTACTTTTTCAGGATTCGCAAACTCGTTTGATAAAAAGAATGTCATATGGAACCCATTTCATTAGTGATAAGTTGCTATCAAGTGCAAGTCACATTGACTGGTAGATGTGAGTTCAGGTATATTTTGGATGTTTTTCTAAGGGTGATATTCTGTAATGGATCCAAAGCCAAGAGTGGATTGATTGAGCAAAAATAAGAATGGTGGTGTATTATTTTTTAATTCTGCTATCAGTTATTCGAATTATTTCTCCAGAGAAAATAAGTGATCTTGATTCTTTTGAATGGTCAACCAAAGATGGAGAGAAGAAACCGATTCTCAGCACGGTTGTCCAGGGTGAGAACATCAAAATACCTCTCAAAGAAGCCCCTTTCTGTCATCCCGCAGAAACCAAAAAGTGTAATTGTTTCATCTTGAAGAAAAGTAAGGATAAATCACCATGGAATGTTGCCTCATTTGTGAAGTGTGGTGATAAAGTTCAAGGCAGCTTCATGAACAGCAGTGATTATTTCGAAATAGCACCGAAAGAGGAAGGTGAATCAGGACAACATATAGTGAAAATTCATAAGCCAGGAAACACTTCCACTAAGGCACTTCTGAAAGTTCCCAATAAAGAGGAAAAAGAAGGCCCCAAGAAAGAATTTACCAGTTCCAAATACATCAGACCCCTCCCAGAATATGGTGAGATTCTCGGAAATGAGACTGGCTACATAACGGTGAAATTTATCGTAAACCAATGGATGCTCGGATTTGAGCCAGATATCGATGTGTTTCTGCAGAATTATGTCAACGAAGCTAATCAATACATGTATCAACTGAATGTTTTAATCGTTTACCTTGGCTGGATAGAAGCTGAAGCTGAAGAGGCTAACTTGACTGATGTGAATATTGGAACATTCATTAAAGGTGGACGATCCGAAGTCTATGACAAGGATCCTTTCATAATTTCATTGGTTCTGTTTAGTCCAGGTAAGAATTACGGAATTTTCTCATAATTCCCACTAAATCAACTGATAATCACTGTCCTAATACATTGATCTGATCGTCTCTCCCACCAGGTAGGGCACCAGCAGAGATGCACAACAGAGATTCAGGGTGTTTTGGTCTACCCTTCGAATTTGTACAATATCTCGTCGAGCGAACAGCAAGAAATAGAAAAATAGAGGTACAAATGCTTTGCTACGTTCTTGCAAGACAATTGGGTGTCTCTCCTCACCTTGAAACGGTCTGTGGTAATCCTCCAGAAGGTGTTATCTCTATAATGGAGGGCTTCACTGGTCGAGATGGAACTTTGGTATTCGCTAAATGTAGTATCGATTCTCTCGAAGGGTTAAGAGCATCACTTGCATGTCTGAGGAAAGATATCCAATCAAGCAGAACATCTTGTGGCAATGGTCTAGTTGAAGATGGAGAAGAATGTGATTGTGTTGCGGATGCATGTAGGAGCTGTTGTAATGAGGACTGCAAACTAACGGATAAGTCTGTTTGTTCCAATGGTCCATGTTGTGATATTTCAAAGTGTCAATTTTTTGATGATAAAACTCAATGTCGAGCTTCTGATGATTTTTGTGACATCCCTGAAGTATGTAATGGGAGTTCAAGCCAATGTCCTCTAAATTATGTTGTCGCTGATGGTTATGAGTGTAAAGGGTTTTCTGGTGAGAAAGGATATTGTTTCAATGGTATGTGCGGTAGTCGTGATGATGTATGTGGATGGTTATTCGAGGATGGTAGCAATGCTGAAAGTAAGAGCTATGATTTCAATATGATAGGGAATACAGATTCAGGAGGATGTGGTCCAACCTTTTTGAGCAGAAGATCTGGCTCCCCATCCTATGCTGCATGTGAATCTGCAGATAAGCTGTGTGGAAAAATTTATTGTACTCAACCAGGGATCAAAGGACAGAATGAAATGAGATATGCCTTCCTAGCCGATTATTTTTTCACAGATGGTAAGTTCTAAGTGAAAAAATATCGAAAAATCATCTCTATTTTATCCTAACATCTAACCTTCAGGTCAAACATTATATGCAGAGATCAAGAATAAGTCATTTGCTTTCATGCTACTTGACACCAATTTTCGTGGTCTTCGAGAGGATCCAACTTTCGTCCAGAATGGATCTGCATGCGGTGATAAGTTGATGTGTGTTAGTCAGAAATGTACCTCTCTACCTCAAGGATGTCCAGAAAATTGTCCCGGAAAGAAAATTAAGCATCCATATACTGGTGAAGTTTTCCCGGCAAACCTTCTGAAGACTCCTGATAACAAGTAAGATTAAAACTTTCATAAGTTTATGGCCCATTTCAATATCTACGATATTCATGCAAAAATATACGTTCCCTCCACTCGATAAGCTTCACTCTCCACCAAACAGGGCTTTTGAGTAGCTCTGCCAGAGATTCCAGCTAAATTCGATTACGCTCATTTTAACCGAAATGAATGAACATTTTTTTCCCCAATTGATGCGGCTCATCAATTTTATCTCAACACGTTCTGAAAGAATGTAGATCTTTTTCAATAGAATTCCTGATATTAACATAAATAATGTTCTTCTCCTTTTCCTTCTCAGTAAGGAGGAACCTGATTCTAACTTGGATATGTATGTGATGATGATTATTGTTTTGGTTATCCTCATCATTAGTGTTGGTTTTGCGATTTTGACCAAAGGCGAAGGAAATAAATTAAGTGGAATTTCAGGCTCATCATCCTCTGGAGGTATATCAATCACAAATGTTACAAAATCTTCTTCATTCGGTCCGAAAAAGTCTTCAAGTAAGGAAGCAACCTCAGAAATTGGTCTCCCCGAGGAATCATCATTTATCGCTAGTTCTAAGGCACTCCCTCCAGTAAGCTCCGAGTCTCAATCGAAAATAACATGATCACCAACTAATAGAGAGTGATAGAATGCTCAGCGGTCGATTGGAACTTTCCGGAAGAAAGACTGTTGTAAAGCAAAATCACTCATCAATATGAAGATCATAACTATAATAATTGAACATAATTATCAAGACTTATAGAGATATGATTTAATGATATAATATAGAGACAAGTCTGGAGGAGCGTATATCCAAGAGAGACATGAATCCTGATCGTGGTACTTCTATTCGCTCAATTCTGCCATATTTGGTTGGTTTTCTGGAATCTAGATCTGGAAAAAATGAAAAAACTAAGAACAAGTAACTACCATACATGATAATTTAGAAGAGAGGGATGTAAACAACAGAATAAAGGAGAAGCTCGTGCGAAAACAAACTCAGGAAGTTGAGCACTAAATTAGTACAGGTAATATAAGTTTAGGAACTTATCAATTTGTTGTATCACGGGAAACTGCTCCATGTTCAATTCCGATTGCCCTTGTCTCTTAGCTTCTTTTAGAAGAATCTAAAGAAGATGGATCAAATCGGTCAGCTTCTCAAATCGACATGACAACGATAAGTCCCAATATTCACCTCTTCTGGAGATTATCATCGAAATTCGAAACCAGGATGATTATATTACCGTGATAGTTTTGTCTGAGGGAAAAATTACATGATGAATACTTCATACATGAGGATGCATTTGGGACGAATCTTTGATCATCTTGAAGAGGACGATAGGATGAATCAAGTCCAATATAGGCATATGAACGATTCTCGATTCCTGAATCGAGTGCATCATCTACAAGAATAGAGAAAGCTAATATGAGGAAACCTGGACGAGTTTTCCACCCAGCTTAGGTTGGATGTAACTTGTAGTTTGTTCTACCAGTATTAATCTTTTCAAAACATGGAGCATGAGACTGATATCTCAGAACCAAATTCTCGAGTTAATTTGAGGGCTTATTTCCCCTAGAATTGAAAGCATTATGCATGCGGTGCAAAAAAATTTTCGGAAGTGGTCATCTTTAACTATCCACTGCAAATGAAATTCAAACTCGAAAAGTAGCACACATGAGAAAGTTAATTATGAATTGCTGCGAAAAACGAGCTCGGCACGTTCCAGATTTCTGAAAAAAAAAGAAGGCATTATTGGGCATACTGCGACTGGATTTGACTCTTATAAAAGAGCGATGTGCATGGAATACTCCTCTCGACCTGGAAAGACGAGATGGTTCAGGATGGAGGGATTCATTATTGGAATTAATCGATTTTTTTCATTGCTGGATTTCTCACTATGGAAGGATTTACATGAAAAAAAATGGATGCGATACAATATAAAGGCATAAAATTGCATGCACGAAAGAAGATTGACAAAGCGATGAAAAAAAGCCCAAATAGAATATAGATAATGAAAATGTAGGTTTGAAAGGCCAAATCATTCAGCGGAAGAGTAGGTGTGATCATTGAAGTGCATCAGAGTAGTCTATTCTCCACATTGGTGCTTAAATTTTACGAACAGCCACAGACATGAACAAATAAGATTTTACTATAATATGAGGAGGTAAAATATATTGTTAGCGTAGGAAAAACCAAACCAACAAAATCTGACAAAAACTCTTGTTTTTACACAGTCGTCGAAATTTTTTGCGTATCTTTGACTGTAGAGGTTTCCTCGCTAAGTTTTCTCGCGAATGCAGATCTAATTAGCGTACTGAGTGAGCGAGAATCAGTTTCTCGTGAAGGAGAAGGTTGGAAAGTTTGTATTGAACTCTTCTCTGATGTGATTTTGGTGACATTAGAGTAAAAGAAATAAATTGAACCACAGACCATTATGATGAAAACTGAGCCAACCGCGGAGTAGAGCCAAGAAGTTGCTGCTGAGCCAGGTTTCCTGTGGAAGAGATAATTCAGTTTTGAAGGTTGAAAAATATCTTTATAAAATGTCCCTATCAGCTTCTGGAATTGCTATCTCTTCATACCTCGGTCTAGGTTGTGAATCAATTTCATGTGCGGGAAACTTTTGTTTAGTGTATGGATGGATTCTCAGTTCACCAGGGCAATTTTTTGGGCATCCTTCAGGTAGAGGAGTACATCTCTGCTTGACACACATATGATCCGGAGCACACTCTGATCCATTAGGAACGAAAGTTGGATCTTCTTGAAGAAAACGATAATATTTAGAAAGCCCTAAGAAGGCACACAGCTCCTGGCCTTCTTTCTCGCCAAGTAACCTCAGAATAAGATCTGGAAGAAAAAATCCTGGATGAAAAACTTGTTCCTAGCTGGTAGCAACAAAGCTTACTGTCAAAAAAATAACGTTTTGATTCTGCTGTCGGTGTGAAGTTTCCTTCAACATGACAAAAAATTTTACCACAATACATATCTGGTGCTTTACATGCATAGTTAGACATATTTCTTCTATATCTCTGAAAAGTTGGCCCACATCCTCCATAGTCTGTGCCATCTCTTGTGTTCAGCTTATAACAGGCATCTGATGCCACAGTACAATTTTGGGATGCCCATCCGCATACATCTGAACGAGAGCCACACTTTCCTCTGAAACAGTATGATCTTTGTGGCAATTCTTGGCATTCATATCCATTGGATACAACGAAATTAGATGGACATTCACTTGATTTGCCATCACACAGCTCAGGAATGTCACAAGAGTCATCAGCAGCTCGACATTGTGTTCCATTATCTGCAAACATACATGTCAACTTATTGCAACATGGGCCATTGTAGCATTCTGCTCCATAAGTTAGCCTACAGTTAATGCAGCATTTTTGGCACTCTACTGTGATGCAATCACATTCCTCTCCATCATCAACCCAGCCATTACCACAACGTGGCTTTTTGGGTTCTATTTTCCTTTTCAAGCATGCAAGATGCTTTTTCACCCTTTTTTGCATCGTTTCCTTGCTGCAATTGGACCATTTCATGCTTGCGTTTCGCTCCTTGGGATTCGGTTCCATTATCCACCTGTGACCTTTACCAGGATTGCACACTGTTCTATTGATTGTAGGAAGCCCCATATTGAATCCAAGACCATAAAGAAGGCGCCACAATAATTCAATTTTATTAGAATATTCGCGCTGAATGTCTATGAAAATTCCGTTGGGACCCGTGCAGAAACCACCGGAATGATAAGTTGCAGCACGCAAATTTTTATCTAAAAAGATTGAAGTTGGATCAAACAATCTTCCCATCAACTTGGAGATAAGAAAACACAACAAGGGCACGAATTTTGTGATGAAATGTGATGCTTCTAATGTGCCCTAGGAAAGCGTCTACTCACTTTCGCCCAGTAAAATGACCGCATTGATGGTATTCTCTTCATCATAATTTTCGTACCGCTCAAGATAGAAAGCATGAATGACATCAATAGTCAAGTTGGTTTCAGGCTCCAAAACTTGTGTCCAGCCTTCATATATTGCCAACAAATTGAGATCCATCAAGTATTCATTAGCAGCGTTGATGTAGTTCTGCAGAGTATGATGAATTCTTGATTCTGGTATTTGCCTGAAAAATAACTCGGACAAGACAAACTTGACAGTCATGTAACCAGTCTCATTTTCGAAAAGCTCTCCGTATTCTGAAAGTGGCTTGAGAAATCCATCACTCAGACCAGCATCTTTGGCAGTTACCTCTTCCTGCTTCTCCTCTGAAAGCACTTTGGCACTTGTCTCAGTAGGATCATTCTCTAGCTTATATTTCTTAATAATGTGTTGTCCTGATTTGCCTCCACTTTCCGGTTCTATTCCGAACTGATATCTAGTGCTGAGGAAAATTCCTCTAACCTCATGATCACATTTCACAAACGAAGCAACCTCCCATTCTGAGTAATCATTGCCTTTTCTGAGTATAAAACATTCACATTCCCTGGCATCAGCAAGACGACAAAAAGGAGCTTCTCGAAGGGGTAATAATATTGTTTCACCATTGACAACAATTCTGAGGATCGGCCTTTTCTCTCCATCTGTAGTTATCCAATCAAGCGAGTCGGGATCAATAATCTCTACGTGAGACAATACGAGGACTAACAGCATTGAGATGGAGAATAAAGTTTTCATCATTTTCATCCTAAGCAATTATCAAAAAAAGCTTTTGGCTTGGTGTATAATATCTTTCACAATTCAAGTTGCTACTGATTGATAGATTCTATTCAAAAACAAACTCGAAATCAATCTCTCATATCACAACCCTGATATTTTTCTAACAATGCTGGCAAACAATGATTCAGAATCTTATTCTTGAATAACGCTCTCAATACCCGCGCAATTTGAGGCCAAATATTTTTCTGCTTTCAACTGTCTCTTATTATCAGATTTGAATGATATTTGTCAGTTCATTTTTGATCATCATGCACTTGAAGTCTAGAATTCACGTCTGGACATTGTAACTCAGTTGGATCGAAAGAGAATATATCTGTTCAATTCAAATCAGATTTTTGAGGTCCATTTGTTATTATAATCAGCATAGGTGAACATATTCATGCTTAAACTGGATTTGTTGGATTGATTGTTTTCCTTGAATTCCTCTTGATCAGGGTTCCTCCTCCAGATGAGTTGAGGAATCTTTTTCTCAACTGTGAGAGGCTTCGCTATAGTTGAGTTTTCCAGGGCTGTAGTGGTTCTTGGTGGATTTGTTCAGAAGAGGCCAGGAAGGTCGGTGCCCTGCATTCCGGCTCCATTATTACATCTCTTCCTGACTATATCACTCATGAATACGAACTATAATACATGTTTACATATGTATTTGGACATGATCATCAATAATAGATGGAATGATTTGCAGTAAAATATTCTTTACTTTTTCCTTTGAATTAATATCAAACACAATTGGGTTCCAGTAAACCCGAATAGCCCAAATTTTCGAATTTTCAAACCATCTCCGTGATTGAGTCACATTTGAATGCCTGGAGTGGATATTGAGCTTCCGAAAATCAAATCAACTGGATCTCCCGCCACGAGGATCAGTGAATATTGTCAAAAATTCAATCAGACATGAAAAGACGAAATCTTTAGCATTTGGCTAATAAGTTGTGATACTGATCGGTGAGAGGGTAGAGAAATTGTTTCAAAATGCCTATCTCTCATGCAATTGAGGCCTGCTATTCATGAGTTGTATTGAGAAATGGAGTGAATAATTACGATCTTTCAGATTAGATGAATCTGAGCCTGTTCATCATTTCTCTGACCAATCCAATTGGCTGGTATCCACTTTTAATCATTGATTCATTCTCCACGGTGAAATAACGTTATGCTCCACCTGGATCGATCTGACTCTACTGCCTTTTTAGTTCAATCATGATCAAACAACCAATAAAGTTTCGGTAAAATATTACAGTCGAATAACGGAATCTGGAAGAATTCCCATGCAATTACGAGGACGGATCAAGGTTATCACACGGAAACTACACCTTGCTCACTTATTCCAGCATCAATTAGCAATTCTGGTAAACCCAGAAACGACAATCCAAACATGGGAAGCTGAGCTCCAGAGCTGTATGGAAACAATTAGTCTCTTGTATCTGTCTCTCCTCCAGTTAATAATATCTTCGAGATTCGAAACCAGGATGATGATATTGTTTTTAAATGTTGTTTCCTCAACTTATGGGTATCTGGTGAATATTTCGTCTCGAATCCGATTTCTTTCATTATTTTTCCTAATCAACGCAAATGAAGGAGCAAAAACAATAGTTTCCAGGATTCGCGGGATGAAATAATGAAACATCGTCAACTCGTTTCTTTGATCAAAAGTTGCTAAAAAGTTCAAGTCTACTGTGTATCAGATGTTCTCAGTGATATTTAGGGTTTTTTTTCCGGGTGACTGATATTCTGTTAATGGATCCTGATATCCAGTTGCAGATTTCCTGAGCAAATATGAAGGTGATGGAATATTCTATTTCGATTCTATCATTGATTGTTGGAATTGTTTTTCTTGTAGAAATAAGTGATCTTGATTCTTTCGAATGGATAACCGAGAATGGTGAGGATAAGCCGGTGCTCAAGATTATTGTCAATGATAAAACTATCAAATTGCCTCTTCGACTGGCTCCGTTCTGTCATCTTGCAGTAACTAAAGAATGTGAATGTTTCATCTTGAACAAAATTGAAGACAGTTTGAATCATCGAGTTGCATCGTTTGTGAAATGTGGTGATGAGGTTCGAGGTATGTTCACGGAAGATAGTGATTATTTTGAATTGGCGCCAAAAAAGGAAGGTAAACCAGCGGAACATATTGTCAAGGTATATAAACCAATTGACAGTCTGAATGATACATTTTCAAAAGCATCAGGACAAAAGCCAAATAAGAATGTTACAAAGATTATCGGTAGTTCCAAATACATTAAGCCAATTCCAGAATATGGGCAGCTTTTGGGAAATGAGACTGGCTATGTAACCATCAAGTTTGTGGTGCCCAAATCGATGCTCGAGATAATAGAAGAACCATCAATTGATTTTTATCTACAGAACTATGTTAACCTTGCAAATCAATACATGAGGCAGCTCAACATGTTGATTGTGTACAAAGGCTGGATGAAATTTTCGCCTCAGCATCCTAACTTGGATATTCCAGTTATATATAAATTTGTTTATGATGATGGATGCTTATTCTATGACGATCAGAGTGATGCATTAGTCTTGATTGGACCAGGTAAGGATGTAAAGAATATGCTCCCTCACTGACTATTGTCTCTCTCTTGATGATAATTCATACTTTGTCACCTCAATTCCAGTCGAAGATAATAGTAATACTCTGTCAGAAGGCCAATTGTGTTTTGGTGTTCCCGCACATTTTGTGAGGTTTTTCAAGGATAGATCATCGTCCAATATGCTTCGAAAGCTACAATCTCTCCTCTACACACTGGCATTAAGGCTGGGTGTCCTACATATCAAGCCTTGGATATGTGGAATGCCTCCAGAAGGTATTGCGTGGATTATGAATGCGACTTTGGAAACAGAAGAAACAGCTAGAAACATAGCTTGGGCCTATTGTTCCATTGTCCGATTTGAGGAGATGAGAAAAAATCTCGCATGCTTTAGGAGGATGATCAATACCTCGAGGCATTCTTGTGGCAATGGTCTAGTTGAAGATGGTGAAGAGTGTGATTGTGTTCCTATGGAATGTAAGAACTGCTGTAGTGATGATTGTAAGCTGACAGAGTATTCCACTTGTTCTAATGGCCCATGTTGTGATTTATTGAGATGCCAGTTTTTCGATAACAGTACACAGTGTCGAGCTTCGGAGGATTTTTGTGATATTCCTGAACTGTGTGATGGATCATCAAGCCAATGTCCTCCCAATTATGTTGTGGTCAATGGATATGAATGCAAAGGACCCTCTAATGATAAAGGCTACTGTTACAATGGTGTTTGTGGCAATCGTGGTGATGTCTGTGAGTGGACTTTCTATAATGGTAGCGATGCTGGTGATAAGTGCTATGAATTGAATACGGAAGGAGGGACAGATTCAGGAGGATGTGGTCCAACACTCCAGACTCTCAAAACTGGTCATGTAAAATATTCTGCATGTGATTCAGCGAATATGCTTTGCGGCAAAATTTATTGTACCCAACCAGGTATGAATATATACATGAACATGCATTATACATCTGAAGCTGGTCGCTTTTTTTGGTAAGCTCGGAATGAAAAATTATATCACAATTCGTTTCTTTACAACAGTTCCATTCTGTTGATAGGTCCTGTACTTTATTCCAATGTGAGAGGAAGTGAGAAACACCCCTGCGGCTATATGGGACTGCTGGGGTCCTATCGTATACTCAAGGAGGATCCAACCTTTGTACCAAACGGTACCTCATGTGGTAATAGGCTTACGTTTGTCAAGCAGAAATGTAGCTCTCTGCCTAAGGGATGTCCAGAAAATTGTGCAGGCGAGAAAATTGAGCATCCATACACTGGAGAAATTTTTCCCGCATTTGAATTGGGTACCGAAGTGAGGTTAGATTGTTTTAGCCTCCTCTCCACCTCCCATTCAACATTGTTGACCAATTTCGATAGAAGATGTAAATGAGGCTAAGGTAGCAAACCAGGCTTAAGACAACAGTGATTGTTCATCAAGTTCCCATGATGCTCACTGAGAATATTAGAGCTAGTAGTGTGGTACGATATTAACGTAAATAATTTTCATCTACTTTTCCTTCTCAGGGAAGAGGAACCTCCTTCCTCTCCTTCTAACACGGCTATGTTTGCAATCATCTTTATTGGTTTGGTTATCATCATCATTGGTGTTGCTTATGGGATTTCCAAAAAAGGCAAAGAAAATGGATCTAGCAAATGTCCAGGCTCATCATCAGATCCTGGAGGTATATCGAATACAGAATCTTCTTCAACTGCTCCGAAAAAGTCTTCAAGTAAGGAAGCAACCTCAGAAATTGGCCACCCTAAAGAATCATCATTTATCGCTAGTTCTGAAGCAACTCCTTCATTAGCCTTCAAGTCTCAATCAAGAACAGCATGAAAACCATATGCTAACTGAGAAAGAAGAAATGCTTAGTAATCTGTCATAATTTCCCAAATGAATGATTGCTGTTTTACTAAAGCTAGATTGTGTGATAGCGCTTGATCAGAGGAGATATTTATTGTGCCAAATGTTAGGCACACTAATAGTGTGAGAGAGACCAAGATCAGACAGAAATGTGGATCCTTCATTGCCTCAAAATCAGTGAGGTATTGACAAGTATCTTTCAAGGTACTTGAAGAAAAACTAGAGGAAAAGCAATGAAATTTTCAAGTTTTCAAGTTGTGCGGGTTATCCAGATTATTGTTCGAAGATTCTGAATCATGGTTCTTTAGGATTCCTTGCGAAAAATGATGATTTCCCCATCTGAAACAGTGAATGATATTCCCATACGTGATATAATGTACATGAGCTGCAGGAGTGATAATAACAAATGGACCTCAAAAATCTGATTTGAATTGAACACATATCTTCTCTTTTGATCCTACTGAGTTACAATGTTCGGACGTGAATTCTAGACTTCAATTGCATGATGATCAAAAATGAACTGACAAATACAAAATACAATGAATACTGACATTCAAATCTGATAATAAAAGACAGTTGAGAACAGAAAAATATTTGGCCTCAAATTGCGCGGGTATTGAGAGCGTTATTCAAGAATAAGATTCTGAATCATTGTTTGCCAGCATTGTTAGAAAAATATCAGGGTGGTGATATGAGAGATTGATTTCGAGTTTGTTTTTGAATAGAATCTATTAATCAGTAGCAACTTGAATTGTGAAAGATATTATTCACCAAGCCAAAAGCTTTTTTTGATAATTGCTCGGTATGAAAATGATGAAAATTTTATTTTCCATCTCAATGCTGTTAGTCCTGGTATTGTCTCACATAGAGATTATTGATCCCGATTCGCTTGATTGGATAACTACAGATGGAGAGAAAAGGCCAATTCTCAGTATTGTTGTCAATGGTGAAACAATATTATTACCCCTTCGAGAAGCTCCTTTTTGTCATCTTGCTGATGCCAGGGAATGTGAATGCTTTATACTCAGAAAAGGCAATGATTACTCAGAATGGGAGGTTGCTTCGTTTGTGAAATGTGATCATGAGGTTAGAGGAAATTTTCTAAGCACTAGATATCAGTTCGGAATAGAACCGAAAAGTGGAAGCAAATCAGGACAACACATTATTAAGAAATATGAGCTAGAGAATGATCCTACTGAGACAAGTGCTGAAGTGCTGTCAGATAAGAAGCAGGGAGAGGAGACTGCCAAAGATGCTGATCTAAGTTATGGATTCCTCAAGCCACTTTCAGAATATGGAGAGCTTTTCGAAAATGAGACTGGTTACATGACCGTCAAGTTTGTCGTGTCTAAGTTGGTTGTCAATCAAACACCAGATATTGAACAGACTCTGCAGAACTACATCAACAATGCTAATCAATACTTAATGGATCTCAATTTGTTGGCGATATATGAAGGCTGGACACAAGCTTTGGAACCTGAAACAAACCTGACTAATGATGTCATCTTTGCTTTCAACCGTGAGCGGTACGAAAATTATGATAAAGAGAATACCGTCAATGCGGTCATTTTATTAGGCGAATGTGAGTAGGAGCTTCTCTGGGGCACATTAGAAACCTCACATTTCAACACAAAATATGTGGCTCCGTTGCGTTTCCTTATCTTTGAGTTGATAATAGATTGTTCGGTTCCATTTCAATTCTTTGTAGATAGAAAATTCTATCTTGGAGCTATTGACGATGGTTTTTGCTCGGGCCCTAGTGGGATTTTCGTGAGCACTCTGGACGAGGACGAATACGGACTAGTGTGGCGCCTTCTCTATGGTCTTGGAATAAACATTGGGCTTCCACCGATCAATAGGACAGTGTGTGATCCTGGTGAAGATTATAGATGGATAATGGATAGGAATCCCAAGGAGCGAAACGCAAGCATGGGATGGTCTAACTGCAGCAAGGAAGTGATGCAAAATAGGGTGAAAAAGCATCTTGCATGCTTGAGAAGGAAAATAGAGCCTGAAAAGCCACGTTGTGGTAATGGCTGGGTTGATGATGGAGAGGAATGTGATTGTGTCACACAAGAATGTCAGAGATGCTGTGATAACTGCAGGCTAACTAAAGGATCAAAATGTTACAATGGACCATGTTGCAATAAGTTAACATGTATGTTTATGGAATCTGGAACACAATGTCGAGCTGCTGATGACTCTTGTGACATTCCTGAGCTGTGTGATGGCAAATCAAGTGAATGTCCACCTGATTTTGTTGTTTCCGATGGATATGAATGCCAAGAATCACCACACAGATCATACTGTTTCAGAGGAAAGTGTGGCTCTCGTTCAGATATGTGCGAATGGACATTACAGAATGCTTCTGTTGCATCAGATACCTGCTATAAGCTGAATACAAGGAACGGCACAGACTATGGGGGATGTGGGCCAACTTTTCAGAGATATAGAAGTGATATGTTGAACTATGCATGTAAAGCACCAGATATGTATTGTGGTAAAATTTTCTGTCATCTTGAAGGGAACTCTCTACCAACAGCCAAATCATTTCGTTATTTTTTCGGTAAGCTTTGTTGCTTCCAGCTAGATATAAGTTTTTCATCCAGGATTGTTCTTTCCAGGACAAACTTTGCGGGCAGTTGGCCAGAGAGAAGGCCAGGAGCTGTGTGCCTTCTTAGGGCTTTCTAAATACTATCGTTTTCTTCAAGAAGATCCAACTTTCGTTCCTAATGGATCAGAGTGTGCCCCAGATCATATGTGCGTCAAACAGCGATGTACTCCTCTACCGGAAGGATGTCCACGAAATTGTCCTGGGGTAACAAGAATTCATCCATACACTAAACGAGAGTTTCCATCTCATGAAATTAATTGGCAACCTACACCAAGGTGAGAAATTTCCCAAAATGTAAAACGATGATTGAAACATTTTAAATGAAAATTCCTGCACAACAGAGAGAGTGGTTCATCTCCATCCATCTGGATCTACTTTCTGGTTGGCTCACCTATAGTCTTGTTGGTTATCTTTGGAATTTATTACATTTATCCAAAAAAATAGTTCATCCCTTTCAAAGATAAGTGATGATCACACTTCAAGATTTACCGTACCTTCTAAATCACGTGACGGCAAAGGCCGTACATCTAGCATGCAGCTTGAGTCACAAGTATTATCTGATGATAATCAGTTCTCTGTTAGAAGAAAAGTTTCCCAGGAGATATCGTATGATTGAGAGCTTTTGCGGCTTGCAGCTTCTTGCTTCATTCCATATTATAAAGTTTACAGGTATTCATGTTTGAGTCTATGAGGAAATTCCTTCTGTTTTTCTCACATTCTTTGGCCTCAATTCTATCCAACCGATCCTCTCTCGAACATCTCACTGCGTTCAAATTTTCAGAATAATTTTCCCACAAACAATTTCATAACTATGGAAACCTTCTATGAGAAAAACTATCAATAAATTTTTCATAAGATCAGAAACAGCCTCCTTTTTATCCCCCCTAATCTAGGCTAACTTCTTTTTTTCTTCTTTCAATAGAAAGTTGTGATTAGGTTTCAATGTTTCCCATATGCTCGCTTCGAAATTTCAGCAAAGAGAAGATCAGTACGACCTCTGAAAGCTGCTTGGCCATTTTATAATAAGAAATCGGGTTTCTCTCTCAGCTTTTCGCATCAGTGGTATAATCGTCAAACTCAGGCTCCAACTTGTGGAAGGATTAGAACGCGTGGAATTCACTTCGATAACCTATCCGGCCGACTGGACGGCTATCAGACTCACGAACCTAAAAAGTGAGACGGCAATAGTGCCATTTCTAGTGACTCGTCTCTTGATATACAAGAGGATGTTTATCAAGGAACGAAAAATGAAAATATAAATCGATTGAGTTTCGGGGTTGCAGCTGACAAGAGAAGGATCAATTTCTCTATGCAGAACAATGGAATTGTTCGAGCTTAATTAGGTGGAAAGCTTGGCCCCAGAAGAGCAGAGACATGGATTGAACAAGACTAAGGCCTTTGATTGCCCGAAGATAAATTTCAGGGGGACTCAAACTATGTTAACGCGTAGAGTGAGAGAGAGAGAGAGAGAGAGAGAGAGAGAGCGGTGAAGATTCCAAAGGACTCTGGAATGTGTGGAAAACATCGAAGGCAAAAGGATACATAAATAAGATCAAATATAAATGAAAAGAGAACCCAAAGTGATTGAAAAAGCATAGAAGCTGAGGCTTCATCGAGGGGGGCAGAGTTTTTGCTCACAAATGTAATTGATTATTTTACCTAAACTTGGTGAAAAAGACATTGATGACGAGTATTGTATTCTTCCGATCAAGAATTGCAGAATAAATTGGAATTCCTGCCCCAAAACATCCAACCGAGTGAATTTTCATCGACTCATAGGGCAACAAACAATATTTCAGAGAAGTTCGGATCACAACCTAAGAATAGGACAATCTGATCCACCGCGAAAAACCTTTTTCCCATGCATTTGTGGAGTTTCTGGAATCTTAAGGTCATTGAGCGAGCCCAATTCTCGCTGGAAGCTTTTTTCAAGCTTTCAGAATGAATTTTCATGAAAAAATCCTGACAAACATAAAGAAATGGAGATCTCTTTTGCTCGTGAGAAAATTTTTAAGATTTCTGTTCTGATCATAGTCAATTGGAAGATTATGAGATTACGAGGACATTCGAGAGTATAGATTCACGGAGGATTAGAATGATACAATGGACCTTGTTACGATAAGTTAACATGTATGTTTATGTATTCTGGAGAACAATGTTGAGCAGCTGATGACTCTTGTGACATTCCTGAGCTGTGTGATGGCAAATCAAGTGAATGTCCATCTAATTTCGTTGTTTTCAATGGATATGAATGCCAAGAATCACCGCACAGATCACACTATTTCAGAGGAAAGTGTGGCTCTCGTTCAGATATGTGTGAATGGACATTCCAAAATAGTACTGTAGCATCAGATAGCTGTTATAAGCTGAAACGAGAGGAGGGCAACCATTATGGAGGATGTGAGCCAACTTTCCAGAGTTATCTAATGTAAGATATACCATGTATGTCGTGGATCAGATGTGTATTGTGGTAAAAATCATTGTCATTCAGAGGGAGGCAAGCAAGGAAGATATTCATACACACCGAAATCTTCCCGTTTCTTTTTTCGTAAGGTTTGAGATTTCACGGCAAGCAGAAAATTGCTCAAATTCTATGTTTCTTCGGAAGGAGAGTAATGTCAGCAGATCATTCAACTTTGGGGGGTTCATACAACTATATTTTTACTATCAATTCTCGCGAGAAGATACAACTTTCCCACCTAATGTATCAGAATGTGCTCCAGATCATATGTGTATCAAGCAGAAATATACTCCTCTACCTGAAGGATGTCCACGAAATTGTCCTTGGGTACCAAGAATCCATTCATACACTAAACAAAAGTTTCCGGCACATGAAATAGATTCACAACCCAGGCTAAGGTATGAATAGATAAATAGCTTGGCCTCTTCTAGACAAATCCACCACGAACCACTACAGCCTTGGAAAACTCGACTACAGTGGAGCTTTTCACAGTTGAGAAAGAGATTCCTCAACTCAGCTGGAGGAGGAACCCTGATCAAGAGAAATTCATGGAAGACAATCAATTCAACAATTCCTCACAGTTGAGAGAAGTATTTCTTAACTCAGCTGGAGTGGGAAACCTGATCAAGAAAAATTCACGATCAATCCAACAAATTCAAATCAAGCATGAATATGTTTACCTCTGCCAATGATAATAACAACAGACCTCAAAGATTTGATTCAAATCAATATCTTATCCTCTTCTCCCATCATACTGAGTAGCAGGGTTCGGACCTGAATTTGAGATTTCAAATGAATGATGATCAGAAATGGCCTGACAAGTATCATTCAAATGTGAGAATGAAACACAGTCACAATGAGAATATTTGGCATCAAATTGCGCGGGTATTGAGAGCATTATTGAAGAATAGGATTCTGAATCATGGTTAGCCAGCATTGTTAGAAAAATATCAGGGTGGTGATATCAAAGATCGATTTCGAGTTTGTTGTTGAAAAGAATCTACTAATCAGTAGCAACTTGAATTGTGAAAGTTATTATTCGCCAAGCCGAGAGCTTTAGTAATAAAGGCTTTGCATGAGAATGATGAGAATTTTATTCCCAATCTCAATGTTGTTAGTCCTGGCATTGTCTCACGTTGAAATTATTGATCCCGATTCGCTTGATTGGATAACTACAGATGGAGAGAAAAGGCCAATCCTCAGAATTGTTGTCAATGGTGAAACAATATTATTACCCCTTCGAGAAGCTCCATTCTGTCGTATTGCTGATGCCAGGGAATGTGAATGTTTTATACTCAGAAAAGGCAATGATTACTCAGATTGGGAGGTTGCTTCGTTTGTGAAATGTAGTCATGAAGTTAGAGGAAATTTTCTAAGCACTAGATATCAGTTTGGAATAGAACCGAAAAGTGGAAGCAAATCAGGACAACACATTATTAAGAAATATGAGCTAGAGAATGATTCTACTGAGACAAGTGCTAAAGTGCTGTCAGATAAGGAGCAGGGAACGGAGACTGCCAAAGATGATGATCTAAGTTATAGATTCCTCAAGCCACTTCCAGAATATGGAGAGCTTTTCGAAAATGAGACTGGCTACATAACCATCAAGTTTGTCTTGTCCAAATTGTTTCTCAATAATACACCAGAATTGGATATTGATCCTACTTTGCAGAACTATATCAACGAAGTTAACAATTACTTAGTGGATCTCAATTTGTTGGCAATATATGAAGGCTGGACACAAGTTTTGGAGCCTGAAACCAACTTGACTGATGATGTCATCTATACTTTTTACCGTGAGCGGTACCAAAATTATGATAAAAAGAATACCATCAATGCTGTCATTTTATTGGGCGAAAGTGAGTAGAAGCTTTAGAAGGGCACATTAGAAACATCACAAAATTTGTGTCAATGTTGTATTCTCTAATCTTCGAGTTGATGGAAGATTGCTTGATTCAACTTCGATTCTTCGTAGATGAAGATTCGTCTGTTACAACTTATCGTTCTGGTTTCTGCACGGGTCCCAACGGAATTTTCATAAACATTCAGCGCAAATATTTCAAAAGAATTGAAATATTGTGGCGCCTTCTCTATGGTCTTGGATCCAATATGGGGCTTTCTGATATCGATAGAACAGTTTGCGATCCTGGTGAAGGTCACAGGTGGATAATGGATCAGAATTCCACGGAGCGAAACGCAAGCATGAAATTTTCTAACTGCAGCAAGGAAACGATGCAAAAAAGGGTGAGAAATTATCTTGCATGCTTGAAAAGGAAAATAGAGCCTAAAAAGCCACGTTGTGGTAATGGCTGGGTTGATGATGGAGAGGAATGTGATTGTGTCACACAAGAATGTCAGAGATGCTGTGATAACTGCAGGCTAACTGAAGGATCAAAATGTTACAATGGCCCGTGTTGCAATAAGTTAACATGTATGTTTATGGACTCTGGAACACAATGTCGAGCTGCTGATGACTCTTGTGACATTCCTGAGCTTTGTGATGGCAAGTCAAGTGAATGTCCACCTGATTTTGTTGTCTCAAATGGCTATAAGTGCCAGGAATCACCACATAGATCATACTGTTTCAGAGGAAAGTGTGGCTCTCGTTCAGATATGTGTGAATGGGCATTAAAAAATAGTGCTGTAGCATCAGATACCTGTTATAAGCTGAACACAGAGAATGGTAGAAAATATGGAGGATGTGGGCCAACTTTTCAGAGCTGGTGGGGAAATATTTCTCACTATGCATGTGAAGGACGAGATATGTATTGTGGTAAAATTTTCTGTCATCTTGAAGGTAACTTTGTACCCACAGCCAAATCATTTCGTTATTTTTTCGGTAAGCTTTGTTGCTTCCAGCTAGATATAAGTTTTTCATCCAGAATTGTTCTTTCCAGGAGAAACTCTGTGGGCAGTTGGCCAGAGAGAGGGCCAGGAGCTGTGTGCCCTCTTAGCGCTTTCTAAATACTATCGTTTTCTTCAAGAAGATCCAACTTTCGTTCCTAATGGATCAGAGTGTGCCCCGGATCATATGTGTGTCAAACAGCGATGTACTCCTCTACCGGAAGGATGTCCACGAAATTGTTCTGGGGTAACAAGAATTCATCCATACACTAAACAAGAGTTTCCCTCTCATGAAATTAATTGGCAACCTAGACCAAGGTGAGAAATTTCCCAAAATGTAAAACGATGATGGAAACATTTTAAATGAAAATTCCTGCACAACAGAGAGAGTGGTTCATCTCCATCCATCTGGATCTACTTTCTGGTTGGCTCACCTATAGTCTTGTTGGTTATCTTTGGAATTTATCACATATATCCAAGGAATAGTCCATCCCTTTCAAAGATAATTGATGATCATACTTCAAGATTTACCGTACATTCAATATCACGTGACGCCAGTGGCCATGAATCCAGCGTACAGCTTGAGTCACAAGTACTATCTGATGACAATCCCTTCTCTGTTAGAGGGAAACTCCCAAGAAGGCATCGTATGAATGAGAGCTTGCTATGAATGCAGCGCCTTGCTTCATTCCATAAAGCTTACAGGTATGAAAGTTCGAGTTTATGAGGAAATTCCTTCTCTTTCTCTCACATTCATTGACCTCAATTCCATTCAACCAATCCTCTCTCACTCATCTCTCTGCGCTCAAATGCTCAAAATAATTCTCTCTCAAACAGTTTCACAATTATGGACCAACCTCCTTGAGAAAACCCATTAATAAATATTTCATAGGATCAGAAACAGCCTCCTATTTATCCCTGCTGATTGGTTTACTTCTTTTCTTCTTCTTCGAATGAAAATTTCTGATTTTTTTCCAATGTTTCCCATATACTTGCTTCAAAATCAATGAGTGGAATTCACTTCGATAACCTATCCGGCCGACTGGATGGCAATCGGGCTCACGAACCTAAAGAGTGAGGCAGCAATATTGCCAGAGTTTTGGGTTTGCAGCTGACAAGAGAATGGTGAATTTCTCTATGTAGAACAATAGAATTGTTCGAGCTTAATTAGATGGAAGGGTTGACCCCAAAAGAGCAGAGAGACACGGATTGAACAGGACTAAGGCCCTTGATTGCCCGAAGATGAATTTCAGGGGAATTCAAACTATTTTAACGCATAGAGCGAGAGGAAGAGAGAGTGAGTGAGAGTAGTAAAGATTGCGAAGGCATCTAGCATGATGCATTTAGGATGCTCGGGGAATCTCATGGTTACTGAGCGTGCCCAATTCTCGCTGGAAGCTTTTTTCAAGTTTTCAGAATGAATTTTCATGGAAAAATCCTGACAAACATAAAAATTGGAGATCTCTTCTGCTCGTGAGAAAAATTTCAAGATTTTTGTTCTGATTATAGTAATTTGAAAGATTATGAGATTACGAGAACATTTGAGAGTTTCGATTCACGGAGAATTAGAATGATACAATGGATCATGTTGCGATAAGTTAACATGTATGTTCGCAGATAATGGAACACAACGTCGAACCGCTGATGATTTTTGTGACATTTCTGAGATGTGTGATGGCAAGTCAAGTGAATATCCACCTGATTTTGTTGTCTCAAATGGATATGAATGTCAAGAATCACCGCACAGATCATACTATTTCAGAGGAAAGTGTGGCTCTCTTTGAGATGTGTGACTTGGCATTTCAGAATGGTTCTTGTGGAAATGTTCGATTTATTTAAGAAGGCAAAGTGAGACAATAGTGTATTAAGAGTTAAAATGATCCAACTTAAATAGGGGCTGGAGCTCACTAATAGAAGAGAGGGCTACGTGAGTATGAGGTAGAACCTGTTTCGATGAACTAACCTCCGCATAGGAGAGTGGACAGAGAGCCCTCTTCAACACTCCCACTGCTATCTGTTCAATCAATCGGAAATCATGAGTATAGTTTTCCAATTATTCAAACTAGGTGACATCTTGAAGTGAGCAGCTATCCTTAGAATAATCCTTACTGAGTCAGAGCGAATAACAGGTGAAAACGTTTCAACATATCCACGACCATATCATTTTGGTTAGCCACAAGCAACTATTTTCGCTTGGAATCTCTCAATTGATCCATCAGGTAGCCTCTTCACCTTATAAACCCACTTGCAACTGATTGGTTTACCCTGAGCTCCACTTTCTACGAGTATCCATGTACCATTCTCTTTCAAAGAATCCATCTCAGCATCTTTAGCTTTCATCCATTCTTCTTTATCAGGTGAGCTCATCGCTTCTTCATATGAGCTCGATTCCTGATAGACTATCAATGAGTAGTACCTTGGCAATGGCATTTTCGGTTGATCTCGTAAATTATACCTGGAGCTCACTGGCTCATCATAATCATCTATTGGCTCGTATATGATTGAGTAATGATCGGAGTAGGGGTCCAACTCATCACCATTGAGCTCATCATTGACTTGATTTCTGACCTCTAGAGAAGCTCGAATTGAATCAATAATCTCCTCTCCTCTTCCGGGAATCTTTTCAGAGGTCACCTCCTCACCAAGATCAAGTGAGATCATCTTTTCAGGGTCAACTTTCTGAGGAGCTCTTGACTCACTCAGTTCTATTAAATTGAGCTGATTGAACTTCATATGCTTCGATATCTCAACCTTGCGAGAAACAGGGTAAAAGAGACGATAATTCTTCTCAGTATCAGTATATCCAACAGAGATCACTTTCTCCGCTCTTGGCTCTACTTCTTCCGATGCTCATAAGGCACGAGCTTGAATGCTTTGGAACCAAATACCTTGAGCTAACCATAGTTTGGCTTTTTCTTAAACTAGAGCTCATAAGATGATACTGATCTATTCTTACTGGTCACCACTTTATTCAGTACATAGCGTGCAGTATTAAGAGCCTCAGCCCAAAGGAACTTGGGAAGCTTACTAGCACAAAGCATTGAGCGAGCAGACTCTACTAGTGTTCTATTTTCACGCTCAATGAAACCATTCTGTTGAGACGTATACGGGGCACTGAGCTCATGCAAAATACCATGCTTGAGGAGGAGCGCTTTGACAGATGAGTTGACAAATTCTGTACCATTATCCGTCCTTAGCCGTCAAACTCGATTTCAAGATTCTTCTCTCGCTTTAATCAGATACATCTCAAGCATCTTAGAAACGTCAGCTCTTGTTCTGAGAAAGTAGGTAGATCAATATGAGCTCGCTTCATCTTCCAGCACTAGAGCAAATCTCGAACCACTCAAAGATCTCTCTTCCATAGGCCCTACCAAATCACAGTGAACAAACTCTCCAACTCCACATTTTCGGAGCTCACTAGGATGAGCTGATTTCTTGCTCATTTTACCAATAGAACAGCCCTCACAGAAGAAGGATTTTATCTCCGCTTCAGTCACCTTGAAGTTTGGTATGAGCTCATCCCTCATCATCTGAGCTACACGCTCAACATGAACATGACCAAGTTTCTCATGCCAGACTCTTAGCTGATTCTCTTTTACCATGTATGCACTACCACTCTGAGCCCAGTCAGTATCGCTTGAGCTCAAACCATTAGGACCAATGCATCTCAATAAAACATGATAAATATTCTCATTGTCACCTCAACGAGCGATGACCACAGTTTCATTTGTTTTAATATTGATTATCCTGGCAAAACTACCTTCCATTTCTACCTAGTGATCTTCCTTCATGGCATAGCCAACCAAAAATAAATTATGAGCTCCAAGATTAGGCACAAACAATACTTCACTCATGAGGCTATCATTCCATCTTTTACCATTGAAAACACGGACATTGATACGACCCTTTCCGATAGCTTTAATAGATCTTCCATCACCAACAGCAAAATTGATTCGGCTCACAAGGGGCTCATAGCCCTGCAGCCAAGCCCGATTCGACGTCATGTGAGCTGAAGCACCTGAATCGAAAATCCAATCATCAAAACACGGAGCTCCATCACTTTTACCCTGAGCTACCATCAGACCACAGCTATTTCGGAACCTCTGTTTACCATTATCACCTTTAGACCCATCTGACTGACAATCTTTGATGAGATGATCCTTTGAACCACATTTGAAACATCTCCTTTGAAACTCTTTCTTACCAGGCTTCATTTTCTTCTTAGCCATGAGAGCTTCATTGAGCTCACCATCAGAAATACCTAAGCTCATTCGCAATTCTCTCTCAGCAACAAGTACCTGAGCCTTGAGACCATCCAAGTCCAACTCCAAGCCACCTACAGCCCCCAATCTCCATGAAGATTGGAAACTTCAAATTCTTGTGGAAGATCATTAACTATTTTGGCCATTGTAGTTTCATCAGCAATATCAACCTTTAGGTCCTTCAATTTCTTGATAATAATCATGAGCTCACTCAGATAATCCCTCACCGATTCACCTGGCTTGAGGTGATGCTCATAAAATTGCTGGTGACACAAGATCTTATTGGTGGATGAAGCTTGTTCTCTATAGTTCACTATCGAAACCCACATCTCTTTAGATGTACTACATGAGCGAATGAGCCCATGATGCTCACCGTCCAAAGTCACAGAGATTAGGCTTTTTGCCTTGGCATCATTCATCTTCCAAACACTCAGCTCACTGTTTTCACTTCTTTCCGGTTTCACTACACTACCATCAATATACTCCAGTAGACCCTTTGATTCGAGTAGAGCTATTACATCAAATTTCAACCGTTGATAATTAGAAATAGTAGGCACTGAAAGACGATTCTCGATCCTCTCCATGATGATTGAGAGAACACTCAACTTAAGAAAAACCTTATGAGCTCAAAGAGAATGATGGACACTTTAACAGAGTTACACTAAATTAACGTTCCGCACCTACGGCGAGCCTGGGCCCATAACCTGTAGAAATGTTCGATTTATTTAAGAAGGCAAAGTGAGACAATAGTGTATTAAATGTTAAAATGATCCAACTTAAATAGGGGCTGGAGCTCACTGATAGAAGAGAGAGCTACGTGAGTAAGAGGTAGAACCTATTTCGCTGAACTAACCTCCTCATAGGAGAGTGGACAGAGAGTCCTCTTCAACAGTTCTGTCGCATCAGATAGCTGTTATAAGCTGGAACGAGAGGACGGTAATTATTATGGAGGATGTGGGCCAACTTTCCAGAGTTATCTAATGGAAGAAATATCTTACGATGCATGTCAGGGATCAGATGTGTATTGTGGTAGAAATCATTGCCATCCAGAGAGAGGCTAGGAAAATATTCATACGCACCAAAATCTTCCCGTCTCTACTCTAGTTCGAGATTTTATAGCAAGCAAAATATTGCTCAAATTCTGTTTTTCCTGTCTCAAAGGAGTTTTGTCATCAGATCATCCAAGTTCGTGTGTGTTCATACAGCTATATCTTCATTATCAATTCCTGCAAGAAGATCTATTTTGTACCAATGCCAACAGTAATTTTCGCCACCTAAAATTATAGTAAAATCTCATCAGTGGGAATAGAGGATATATTTGTGATTGGGCATTCTCGAATGATAGTAATGCTGAAGATAGCTGCTATCAAGGGGGATAACTCTACTAGTTCTACTGTTTGGCTGCCATGATTTCAACGAGGTAAGAGGTTTGGACTTTGGAGGATGCGTTGCTAATCAATTCTCAAGGGTAATAGAACTAACATATCATAACGCTTTCGAACAAATAGCTTTGCGGTGGAGTAAATTATACTCAATCAGGAATACCTCATAAAGTGATGAACAAATAAAAACTTCCCTTTTTTCGTTCCACATATGTTTCTTGAGAAAGTTTGAAGAATATTCCATTTCATTTCATACTTGTCTTCTCTCTCATACTTCGATAGTTGATGTACTCCGTTCAAGGATCATGAATTTAGTTATACGGAGCTCTATTGTTTGTATTGCGTTGATTGAGAGAAATAAGAAATCATCGGAAGAAGACTGTGAAAGGTATTAATTCAATTGAATCGCATCAGTTTACCTGGCCTCAAATTGCGCGGGTATTGAGAACATTATTCAATAATGGGATTCTGAATCATGGTTCCTTGGCATTGTTAGAAAAATATGGGGGTGATGACATTAGAGATTGATCCCGAGATTTGTTGATGGATAGAATATATGAAGCAGTATATCCAGCAACTTGAATTGTGACAATTATTATTCGTCAAGCAAAGAAGCTTTAGTGCATAAGAATGATGAGAATTTTAATCCCCATCTCAATGATGTTAGTCCTGGCATTGTCTCACATAGAGATTATTGATCCCGATTCGCTTGATTGGATAACTACAGATGGAGAGAAAAGGCCGATGCTCAGAATCATTGTCAATGGTGAAACAATATTATTACCCCTTCGAGAAGCTCCTTTCTGTCGTCTTGCTGATACAAGGGAATGTGAATGTTTCATACTGAGAAAAGGCAACGATAGTTCAGATTGGGAGGTTGCTTCGTTTGTGAAATGTGGCCATGAGGTTAGAGGAAATTTCTTTAACACTAGATATCAGTTTGGAATAGAACCGAAAACTGGGAGCGAATCAGGACCGCACATTGTTCAAAAATATGAGCTAGAGAATGATCCTACTGAAACAAGTGCTAAAGTGCTCTCAGAAGAGGAGCGGAAGGAGGTAACTGCCAAGGATGATGATCTAAGTTATGGATTCCTCAAGCCACTTCTAGAATATGGAGAGCTTTTCGAAAATGAGACTGGCTACATAACCATCAAGTTTGTTTTGTCCAAGTTGTTTCTCAAGCAAACACCCAAAATTGATCAAACTCTGCAGAACTACATCAACAATGCTAATCAATACATAATGGATCTCAATTTGTTGGCAATATATGAGGGGTGGGCACAAGTTTTGGAGCCTGAAACCAACTTAACCGAAAATGTCATCTATGATTTCTACTTCAAGCGGTATCGAAATTATGATGAAGAAAATACCATCAATGCCGTCATTTTAATAGGGGAAAGTAAGTAAGAGCTGCCTAGGGCACATTAGAAACAGCAAAAAGATCCCTTGATCACACAATTCGTGTCTCTGTTACGTCTTCTTCTATCTGAATAGAAAATCGTCTGATCAAACTTCAATCTTTTTAGATCGAGATTACCGGGTTGCAACTCTTGTTGATGGTATTTGCTCGGGTCCTAGTGGAATCTTTGTTCGCAATCCGAACAAGACCGGATACAGCATCGAACTATTGTGGCGCCTTCTCTATGGTCTTGGATTAAACATGGGGCTCTCCAGAATCAATAGAACAGTGTGTAATCCTGGTAAAGGTCACAGGTGGATAATGGAACCGAATACCGAGGAGCCGAATGCAAGCATGAAATGGTCTAACTGCAGCAAAGAAGCAATGCAAAAAGAGGTAAAAAAGCATCTTGCATGCTTGAAAAGAAAAATAGAGCCTAAGAAGCCACGTTGTGGTAATGGCTGGGTTGATGATGGAGAGGAATGTGATTGCATCACACAAGAATGTCAGAGATGTTGTGATAACTGCAGGCTAACTAAAGGATCAAAATGTTACAATGGTCCGTGTTGCAATAAGGTAACATGTATGTTTATGGACTCTGGAACACAATGTCGAGCTGCTGACGACTCTTGTGACATTCCTGAGCTGTGTGATGGCAAATCAAGTGAATGTCCACCTGATTTTGTTGTCTCAAATGGATATGAGTGCCAAGAATCACCTCATAAATCATACTGTTTCAGAGGAAAGTGTGGTTCTCGTAAGGATATATGCGAATGGACATTCCAAAATAGTACTGTAGCATCAGATACCTGTTATAAGCTGAACACAGAGAATGGTAGAAAATATGGAGGATGTGGGCCAACTTTTCAGAGTTTTTGGGCACAAAATATGTCTTACTATGCATGTGAAGGACCAGACATGTATTGTGGTAAAATTTTCTGTCATGTTGAAGGAAACCTTGTTCATACAGCGGAATTTTCCCGATACAGCAACAGTGAGTTTTTTTGCTTTCAGCTTGTTGCAGGTTTTTCAGATTCTCATCCATGAATTTTTTTCAGGACGAGTTCTGCTAGGATTGTCTATCACAAAAGACATGGACAACTGCGCCTACATGCAGCTCAATTTTTTTTATAAATTCTTGCGAGAAGATCCAACTTTCGTTCCTAATGGATCAGAGTGTGCTCCGAATCATATGTGTATCAAGCAGAGATGTACTTCTTTACCTGAAGGATGTCCACAAAATTGTTCTGGGGTACCAAGAATTCATCCATACACTAAACAAGAGTTTCCCTCTCATGAAATTGATTGGCAACTTAAACCAAGGTGAGAAATTTTCCAAAATATAGAGCAATAATGAGAACGTTTTAAATGGAAATTCCTACACAACAGAGAGAGTGGTTCATCTCCATCCATCTGGATCTACTTTTTAGTTGGCTTACTTATAGTCTTGTTGGTTATCTTCGGATTTCTTTGCATTCGTCCAAGGAATAGTTCATCCCTTTCGAAGATAAGTGATGAACACACTTCAAGATTTACCGTACGTTCAACGTCACGTGACGCCAGTGGTCGTACATCCAGCGTACATCCTGAGTCACAAGTGCTATCCGATGACAGTCAGTCCTCCGTTAGAAAACAAACTTCCCAGAAGGCATAACTGAGAGCTTGTTCGAGCTTAATTAGGTGAAAGGGTTGGCCCCAAAAGAGCAGAGAGACATGGATTTAACAGGACTAAGGCCATTGATTCTCCGAAGATAAAGGAGAATTCAAACTATGTTAACGCATAGAGCGAGAGAGAGAGAGAGAGAGAGAGAGAGAGAGAGAGAGAGAGAGAGAGAGAGAGAGCGGTGAAGATCCCGAGGGCATTTAGCATGATGCATCTAGGATGCTGAGGGAATCTCATGGTTTTTGAGCTCACTTTTCGTTGGAAGCTTTCGTCAGATCTCAAGCTTTCATTAATGAATTTTCATGAAAAAATCCTGACGAACATAAAAAATTGGAGATCTCTTCTGCTCGTGGGAAAATCTTTAAGATTTTTGTTCTGATCATAGTCAATTGGAAGATTATAAGATTACGAGGACATTCGAGAGTTTCGATTCACGGAGGATTAGAATGATGCAATGGACCATGTTGCGATAAGCTAACATGTATGTTCGCAGATAGTGGAACACAATGTCGAGCTGCTGACGACTCTTGTGACATTCCTGAGCTTTGTGATGGCAGATCAAGTGAATGTCCACCTGATTTTGTTGCTTCCAATGGATATAAATGCCAAGAATCACCGCACAGATCATACTATTTCAGAGGAAAGTGTAGCTCTCGTTCAGATATTTTGAATGGGCATTTCACAATGGTTCTGTCGCATCAGATAGCTGTTATAAGCTGAAACGAGAGAAGGGGAACTATTATGAAGGATGTGGGCCAACTTTCCAGAGTTATCTAATGGAAGATGTTTCTTGTCTCAAAAGGAGTTTTGTCATCAAACCATTCAAGTTCGTGTATGTTCATACAGCTATATCTTTATTATCTTTATCATCAATTCCTGCGAGAAGCTCCATTTTGTACCCATGCCAAAAGTATTTTTCGCCATCTAAAATTATAGTAGAATCTCATCAGTGGGAATAGAGGATATATTTGTAATTGGGCATTCTCGAATGATAGTAATGCTGAAGATAGCTGCTATCAAGGGGGATAACTCTACTAGTTCTACTGTTTGGCTGCCATGATTTCAACGAGGTAAGAGGTTTGGACTTTGGAGGATGCGTTGCTAATCAATTCTCAAGGGTAATAGAACTAACATATCATAACGCTTTCGAACAAATAGCTTTGCGGTGGAGTAAATTATACTCAATCAGGAATACCTCATAAAGTGATGAACAAATAAAAACTTCCCTTTTTTCGTTCCACATATGTTTCTTGAGAAAGTTTGAGGAATATTCCATTTCATTTCATACTTGTCTTCTCTCTCATACTTCGATAGTTGATGTACTCCGTTCAAGGATCATGAATTTAGTTATACGGAGCTCTATTGTTCGTATTGCGTTGATTGAGAGAAATAAGAAATCATCGGAAGAAGACTGTGAAAGGTATTAATTCAATTGAATCGCATCAGTTTACCTGGCCTCGAATTGCGCGGGTATTGAGAGCATTATTCAATAATGGGATTCTGAATCATGGTTCCTTGGCATTGTTAGAAAAATATAGGGGTGATGATATCAGAAATTGATTCCGAGATTTGTTGATGGATAGAATATATGAAGCAGTATATCCAGCAACTTGAATTGTGACAATTATTATTCGTCAAGCAAAGAAGCTTTAGTGCATGAGAATGATGAGAATTTTATTCCCCATCTCAATTTTGTTAGTCCTGGTATTTTCTCATGTTGAAATTATTGATCCCGATTCACTTGATTGGATAACTACAGATGGAGAGAAAAGGCCGATCCTCAGAATTGTTATCAATGGTGAAACAATATTATTACCCCTTCGAGAAGCTCCATTCTGTCGTCTTGCTGATACCAGGGAATGTGAATGTTATATACTCAGAAAAGACAGCGACAGCTCAGATTGGGAGGTTGCTTCGTTTGTGAAATGTGGTCATGAGGTTAGAGGAAATTTCTTTAACACTAGATATCAGTTCGGAATAACACCGAAAAAAGGAAGCCAGTCATGGCAACACATTGTTGAAAAATATAAGCCAGAGAATGATTCCACTATGGAAACTACTGGAGAACTGTCAGAAGAGGAGCAGGAAGAGGAGACTGACGAAGATGCTGAATTAAGTTATGGATTTCTCAAGCCACTTCCAGAATATGGAGAGCTTTTCGAAAATGAGACTGGCTACATAACCATCAAGTTTGTCTTGTCCAAGTTGTTTTTCAATCATACACCAGAATCAAGAATTGATCATACTTTGCAGAACCATATCAACGCCGTCAACCACTACTTAGGGAATCTTAATTTGTTGGCAATATATGAGGGGTGGACACAAGCTTTGGAGCCCGAAACAAACTTGACCACCCTTGAAGTCATCCGTGCTTTTTACTTGAGGCGGTATCGGAATTATGATGAAGAAAACACCATCAATGCCGTCATTTTAATAGGGGAAAGTTAGTAAGAGCTGCCTAGGTCACATTAGAAACAATAAAAAGATCCCTTAATCACACATTTCCCATCCCTGCTGCATCCCCTTTGCTCCGAATAGAAAATCCCTTGATCAAACTTCAATCTTTTCTAGGTCAAGCTTCCCGTGTTTCAGCTTTTCCTGGTGGTATTTGCTCAGGTCCTAGTGGAATTTTTGTGCGCGATCTGAACAAGACCGAATACAGCATCGAACTATTGTGGCGCCTTCTCTATGGTCTTGGAAGAAATATGGGGCTTTCCAGAATCAATAGAACAGTGTGTGATCCTGGTGAAGATTATAGATGGATAATGGAACCTGATCCCAAGGAGCCGAATGCAAGCATGAAATGGTCTAACTGCAGCAAGGAAGAGATGCAAAAAGAGGTGAAAAAGCATCTTGCATGCTTGAAAAGGAAAATAGAGCCTAAAAAGCCACGTTGTGGTAATGGCTGGGTTGATGATGGAGAGGAATGTGATTGTGTCACACAAGAATGTCAGAGATGCTGTGATAACTGCAGGCTAACTGCAGGATCAAAATGTTACAATGGTCCGTGTTGCAATAAGGTAACATGTATGTTTATGGACTCTGGAACACAATGTCGAGCTGCTGACGACTCTTGTGACATTCCTGAGCTGTGTGATGGCAAGTCAAGTGAATGTCCACCTGATTTTGTTGTCTCAAATGGCTATAAGTGCCAAGAATCACCTCATAAATCATACTGTTTCAGAGGAAAGTGTGGCTCCCGTATGGATATGTGCGGTGGGACATTCCAAAATAGTACTGTAGCATCAGATACCTGTTATAAGCTGAACACAGAGAATGGTAGAAAATATGGAGGATGTGGGCCAACTTTCCAGAGTTTTTGGGCACAAAATATGTCTTACTATGCATGTAAAGGACCAGATATGTATTGTGGTAAGGTTTTCTGTCATGTTGAAGGAGACCTTGTTTATACACCGGAACTTTCCCGATACAGTGAGTTTTTTTGCTTTCAGCTTGTTGCAGGTTTTTCACATTCTCATCCATGAATTTATTTCAGGACGAGTTCTGCTAGGATTGTCTATCACAAAAGACATGGACAACTGCACCTACATGCAGCTCAATATTTTTTATAAATTCTTGCGAGAAGATCCAACTTTCGTTCCTAATGGATCAGAATGTGCTCCAGATCATATGTGTGTTAAACAGAGATGTACCCCTTTACCCAAAGGATGTCCACAAAATTGTTCTGGGGTACCGAGAATTCATCCATACACTAAACAAGAGTTTCCTTCTCATGAAATTAATTGGCAACTTAAACCAAGGTGAGAAATTTTCCAAAATGTAGAGCAATAATGAGAACGTTTTAAATGAAAATTTCTGCACAACAGAGAGAGTGGTTCATCGCTATCTATCTGGATCTACTTTCTGGTTGGTTCACTTATAGTCTTGTTGGTTAGCTTTGGAATTTATTACATCTATTCAAGGAATAGTTCATCCCTTTCGAAGATAAGTGATGAACACACTTCAAGATTCACCGTATCTTCAACGTCACGTGACGCCAGTGGTCGTACATCCAGCGTGCAGCCTGAGTCACAAGTGCTATCCGATGACAGTCAGTCGTCTGTTAGAAGACAAACTTCCCAGAAGGCATAAATGAGAGCTTGCTGTGAATGCAGCGCCTTGCTTTATTCCATATTATAAAGCTTACAGGTATCCATGTTCGAGTTTATGAAGAAATTCCTTCTCTTTCTCTCACATTAATTGGCCTCAATTCTGTCCAACCAATCCTCTCTCATGCATCTCTCTGCCTTCAAATGCTCAAAATAGTTCCCTCGCAATCAGTTTCACAATTATGGACTAACCTACTTGAGAAAACCCACTAATAAATATTTCTTAGGATCGAAAACAGCCTCCTATTTATCTCTCCGGATCTTGGCTAACTCCTTTCCTTCTTTTCCCCATGAAAAGTTGTGATTAGGTTTCAATGTTTCCCATATGCTTGCTTCAAAATCTCAGTAAAGAGAAGATTAATGCGACCTCTGAAAGCTGCTTGGCCGTTCCATAATAATAAGGAATCTGGTTTCTCTCTCAGCTCTCCATCAATGTTATCGATTATTTTACCT